>CM042410.1:31431335-31453835 GCA_023634145.1 Thymallus thymallus | reverse complement strand
GGCGGAGCTGTCGCTATGGAATAGCTGAGCATCGATCTGCTTTAAAAGCCACCCTTAAGCTACATCTGTCACTCCCAATGACCTACTTCCACCACTGATCAAGAATAAAAGACTGAGATGGAGGGAGGGAGATGTAGACGTAGACAGACAGGGGAGATGGAGGGAGGGAGATGTAGACGTAGACAGACAGGGGAGATGGAGGGAGGGAGATGTAGACGTAGACAGACAGGGGAGATGGAGGGAGGGTGATGTAGACGTAGACAGACAGGGGAGATGGAGGGAGGGAGATGTAGACGTAGACAGACAGGGGAGATGGAGGGAGGGAGATGTAGACGTAGACAGACAGGGGAGATGGAGGGAGGGAGATGTAGACGTAGACAGACAGAGGAGAAGGAGGTTCTTTCATCTTGGCCAATTATGTTTTCTTCAAACCTCAGGACAGGGTAGATGGTAACAATAGACTTCAAAGCCGAGTTAAATAAAATAAAAAAGACTAATGGTCAGCAGGGGTAAACATCCGGAGGATAGAGGATAAGAACGGTAATGATAAGGAATCCCAGTGACAGGAAGGAAGGACGCACTGCCTGGATGGATGGAGCCCCCGTAAGCCCCTGTCCTGTTCATCAACACGACTCAAACATTTCCCGGATTTTGCATCACCTCTCATGTGTCGATCAGTGTAGCTAGCTAGCTCTCCACCTCTCAGGAAAGTCTAAAAAAATACTTCTTATTCCAGGAAAGTCTGTAGAGGTGCTGTGAAAAACCCCCATTGTATATTCCATATATATCACAGAGTATTATTCATTGTTGACTGGATCTCAGGCAAAATCAAATAATCCAAAAGGTCAGGCTCAGAGTTCCTCCATGCTGCTTTTCATCTTCTCTCCTCTGCCTCTACGCTCTCTTATAATTCAGAGGATGACAACAGACAAATCCCTTCTACTCTGCTATGAGACACCTGCTGTCTTCTGGTGAAGAAGCACCATTCACCGTGAGCTCCCATAAACACCATATTGTAAAACATGTCTGCCATTATAGCATTGTATTCAAGAGTAAAATAACATTTGTTAATTTTAAATGATCCTTTTACAGAATATGGTAATGTCCCCCATTAGAAAATAAGCTCATTTGTGCAGTAGGTATTAATAGTGAAGGTATACCTATCTTCTTCTGGCTGTGTGTGTGTGTGTGTGTGCGAAGAACAGTTTATTCTAGCTGTATGCAGACAGTGAATGTATTGCTGGTTTTATATAGGTTTTAAATGTATGCTAGCCATCCTGTGCATGCAGCTGCTGTGACTGCCCACCTTTCTGCTAGCTATTAAGGGTGCATAGACATATGTACCAGTGTGCCATTTTTCATTCAGCAGTAGGATATGCTGTTGCTTATGGGTGGTTTGTCTTCAGCTGAGTTATATGTAGCAGCCAGTATGTTATCTAGCAAGCCAGTATGTAAGGGGAATATCAAGCTGACTAACGGTGAGCTAGTGGTATTCAAGTGGTATAAAGCTTTATGTATGAGTGACCTCTCTCTCTGTGGGCCCAAAGCCAGGCAGCGCCTCTCCTCCACAGCTTCAGAGCTGTCTGGGCCTTGACTAAGCTCTGGCAGATAAACATGGTCTGCCACCGAGCACGCTCACAGGGTGCAATGCTTGGCCACCCCTCAACACCACAGCCCACACATTCCCTCTCTCTCTCTCTCTTTACCTCTCCATCTCTCACTCTATTTCTCTCTCTTTCTCACTTCCTCTCTTGCTGTGTCCCCTTATATAAAGCCAATACTTCTTCCACATTTGGCTTCTTCCAGCCGTACTCTTAAGTAAACTCATTTGGCCTCATTAGTGTGTAAGTTTGACAAATGTTCCCTGGACTGTTGGGGAGGAGAGAAGGACCCAGCGAGGCCAGAAACTGCACCATCACATTACTAACCATGTCTGTCTCAACCCAGTCACAAATACAGACATGACACATTAGGTACGTGAGCAAATTACAGCTCCTGGAAGAAGGTGGCCATTAGTCAAAGGAAAGAAGTCAGTGTGTGTGTGTGTGTGTGTGTGTGAGAGAGAGCGAGAGAGATAGTGACTCACCTGTTTGTAGGAGACAAACACAGGTCTGTTGAAGACGATCCACTCGACCACCTTGCTGCAGGGTGGGGTGGTGAGAGAGCCTGTGTAGCGGTAGTAACTCCCCAACGATGACGGCAACAGGTCCCTCAGAACAAAGGGCTCCAGGAAGGTTTCTTTCTCTGGGGGAGAACAAGCACAGGGACACAAGGAATCAGTACTGACCGTTCAGTCACATCCACATACAGTCACTATAAAAATGTAGTATATCTCTATACTACAATGCTTGGGAATGAGAAAATACCCTTATTGATTAGCGTAAACAGGGTCATGGGGATTTCTTTTCTCTTTGTCACTGAATCATTGAGTATAGGTATAACCCTCTAGTACTGATGCAATTAGTGTAGTTTGGCTTATTTAACCAGGCCTGAGTCAGAGCTGGTGTGTGTCCCAGGCTACATCACAACAGCCGACTCAAGCTTGACACAAATAACCCTCATATAAAGCTGATCAATCCCACTGAGGACAAAACCGGACCATTTCTTTCCAAAGTCCTGTTGTGATGGCAATGCTTATCAATCAAAGACAACAATGGCATCCACACTTTGCCCAGAATAGAGATAAACAGAGAGGGGGCAAACCTCTTGTGCCATAACTTTTCATGACACCCCCCCCCCCTAAATACAGATAACAATGTAAATAACCAAAGATGTAGCGAGGAAACGAAACAAAATGGCTCCTGCTCCACATTTTCAATACATAACTAAACTGGGAATCCTATTGAGCAGGGATGAAAAAGGGGCTTAGCGTGCTATCAATGCGCCACGGAGCCGCATCAGATTGGATGTGAATGGGAGAGCTGGGGGATTAAAGCCACTGCTGGAGAATAGAGGACAGATAGAAGCAGGCACAGTAGCAGGGAAGGTGCTATACTGCTGCTACTACCACAGCTGTACACTCTTAGAAAAAGGGTTCCAAAAGGGTTCTTCGGCTGTCCCCACAGGAGAACCCTTTTTGGTTCCAGGTAGAACCCTTTTTGGTTCCAGGTAGAACCCTTTTTGGTTCCAGGTAGAACCCGTTTTGGTTCCAGGTAGAACCCTCTGTGGAAATGGTTCTACGTGGAACAAAAATAGTTATACCTGGAACCAAAAAGGTTCTACCTGGAACCAAACAAGGTTCTTCAAAGGGTTCTCCTTTGAGGACAGCCGAAGAACCCTTTTAGGTTCTAGATAGCACCTTTGTTTCTAAGAGTGTACCACTAGCTAGGTTCACATAATGCACTGTAGTCTACTGTACGGTAAGATATTTCAGCCTTTATAAATTTCCAATCAGGGTTGGTGCCGAGTCAGTGGAGTGCCGAGTCAGTGGAGACTTCAAAGCCACTGTGAGACGCTGAATGAATGGACTTGTAATGCCAGTGAGGAGCGGGGAGTTCATTTCAGCACTGTCACAGGAGACCACTGAGAAAGAACGGTTCACTGAGCAAACAATGACTGACACTGAGCTAACACTGGGTCATGTACATATACTGTACATACAGTACATGCAAGAGAATACAATGACGTACAGGGTTGGGGAGTACACTGTCACGCCATCAGCCCCCTCTCCTTTACCTCCTTCATATCCAGCATTAAGACACTACTGTATCATACAGCTGGGCCCGTATTTATTAGAAGATAAACTTGAAATCACTTTTAAATTGTCATATTATGCCCCAGTACCTTTTCACAGCTCAATCCCCACGTCTTCAGACAGAAAATAGGCTGTGGCTCACTGCATATTTACAATGTAGCCTATGAGTTGCACGGGCAACCACCGTACTGAGTGTACCTTACACAGTTTCCTGCACTCATCTTGTGCTTATTCAAATAGGAAATTAATTAAATGAATGATTAAAGCCAGACAACGCCTTGGGGGTCAGTTAATGTATATGCATGTGTTGACTGGCCCCAGCTTAAATCCACTTTCAACATCTGTCTCCTGCACAAGAGATATCTGAGCTGTAAACTACACACAGACACACACACACATGCATGGTCTCACGCAAGCACACACAAACAGATACTCAGAACTGTGTCTGTAAGCACTTGGTGTCTCCTGATATGCGACTAGATTCTGTACCTGCCCTTGCCGTATAATTCAATATTAAGACTAAGTAACGAAGGAACCTAATGGATGATTACTGGAGCAGACAGATTTCCTGTTCCACAGGCCCATGTGCTTAAAATACCAGCAGAACGAGCTCTGTCGCCACAACGCTAATATTATAATTAAAAGGCCTTCCTTTCAGTCACAGGAAACACACAGAGCCATAGAAAACAGAGGATGGCTTCAGAACGTTCTCACAGCAAATCTTCCTCTGACACTTTTCTTCAAACAAGCGTTTGTTTGTGTGTCTACGTGTGGATGGATCCCAGGGAATGGGATAGGATGTGTCTAAGTGTGGATGGGTCCCAGGTAATGGGATAGGATGTGTCTACGTGTGGATGGATCCCAAGGAGTGGGATAGGATGTGTCTACGTGTGGATGGATCCCAGGTAATGGGATAGGATGTATCTATGTGTGGATGGATCCCAGGGAATGGGATAGGATGTGTCTATGTGTGGATGGATTCCAGGGAATGGGATAGGATGTGTCTACGTGTGGATGAATCCCAGGGAGTGGGATAGGATGTGTCTACGTGTGGATGGATCCCAGGGAGTGGGATAGGATGTGTCTACGTGTGGATGGATCCCAGGGAATGGGATAGGATGTGTCTACGTGTGGATGGATTCCAGGGAATGGGATAGGATGTGTCTATGTGTGGATGGATTCCAGGGAATGGGATAGGATGTGTCTACGTGTGGATGGATCCCAGGGAATGGGATAGGATGTGTCTATGTGTGGATGGATTCCAGGGAATGGGATAGGATGCGTCTATGTGTGGATGGATCCCAGGTAATGGGATAGGATGTGTCTACGTGTGGATGAATCCCAGGTAATGGGATAGGATGTGTCTACGTGTGGATGAATCCCAGGGAGTGGGATAGGATGTGTCTACGTGTGGATGGATCCCAGGGAATGGGATAGGATGTGTCGCAGTTTCCCTTAGGATTTATTTCAGCAGCGGTGGCAGAGGGGGGGTGGTGGGTATGTTGAACGACTGAGAAGGGTTGACGAGGGGTTTGTTTAACGACTGTAAGGTCACTTCTGTGGACTTTTTTTTAAAGGTCATTCTAACAAAAATGCCTGAAAATTAAATGATGTCCTCTTCCTTTGTTTCATTTTATCTCTTGAACTCTATACTAACGATTCTATACTAACCCCAAAAATAATTTAGATAACGTAACATTACTGTAACTTTAGCTAACAATCATTACATACATCTATTAATAGGGTTGGCACATAGAGATAGAGAATGCAACATTGTATCTGTCCCATTATGGCGTCTGTTAGCATGGGCAGTGCTATTGAGGCCATCTCCATTTTGAAGTAGTCCATATTCTTATTCTACTACTTCTATGAGTTGGTAAACAAACTGAAAGGGTGCATACTGCCACCTGGATCCCTCCTGATGACCTGAATGAAATTATGTGATCCTTCCTTAACCCAACACAATGCCACAGATGTCTGAAGTTTTGAGGGAGTGTGCAAATGGCATGCTGACTGCAGGAATGTCAACTAGGGCTGTTGTCAGAGAATTTAATGTTAATTTCTCTACCATAAGCCACCTCCAATGTCGTTTTAGAGAACTTGGCAGTACGTACAACCGGCCTCACAACCGCAGACCAGGTGTAACCACGCAAGCCAAGGACCTACACATCCGGCTTCTTCACCTGCGGGATCATCTGAGACTAGCCAGCCGGACAGCTGATGAAACTGTGGGTGTGCACAACCAAAGAATTTCTGCACAAACTGTCAGAAACCATCTCAGGGAAGCTCATCTGTGAGCTCGTCGTCCTCACCAGGGTCTTGACCTGACTGCAGTTCGGCATTGTAACAAACTTCAGTGGGAAAATGCTCACCTTTGATGGCCATTGGCATCCAGTTCACAAAGCCATTGAAGACGAGAGGAACAACATTCCACAGGCCACAATCAACAGCTTGATCAACTCTATGTGAAGGAGATACGTCGCGCTGCATGAGGCAAATGGTGGTCACACCAGATACTGACTGGGTTTCAGATCCATGTCCCTACCTTATTTTTTAAAGGTTTCTGTGACCAACAGATGCATATCTATATTCCTAGTCATGTGAAATCCATAGATTAGGGCCTAGAAATGGTTGGATGTTGCGTTTTTATTTTTATTTAGTGTAGTTACCTTGGAGGTTTCTGGAACGATCTGATGAGAATCTGAGGAGGATATGTAACTTGTTGTAACTTGTCACTGTGATCTTAAAGTATGTGTGTGTATAATTCAAATCCATAAATCTTGAGCCTCCCTCCCTCTTCCTCCCTCCCTCCGTGCCTGTCCCCTCCCTGTGTGGTGGTGACGGAGCTGAAAATACATCTCTCCATTCACAACTGGGTGACAGCAGGAGACAGGCCTGTCAGCGGGGGAGGAAAGGGGGAGATGAGGGAGGCGGGGGACCCCACGGTCATATCTGTCTCTGATAAAGACGGTGCATATCTCACCCCGTCACGCTGCCTGGCCCTGGGCACGCCACAGCCTGCCTCCTCTCTCCCAGCCTTAGCTCTTCCTCCCTCTCATGTCCCGTCACATTCCCACCCTCCTTTTCTTCCTCTCCCAGCACACTCCTTTCTTTCCTCTTCTCTCCATTCACACTTCCTCCCCTTCTCCTCTCCTGTCATATATCCTGCCTCAGAGTCCCCCCTCCTTTATACTGCTATCATCACACTCCCTCTCTCCTGTCCTCCCTCACATTCCCTCCCGTTTCCCGTTTCCCTTCACACCCCCTCTCCACCCTCTCACCACAGGACACCACCAGAGCCTTCAGTAATAACACATGGCATCAAAGACAGGAAGACAACGGAACTATCATTGTGACTGTCATGGTGAAATTAATGGGGAGGATAATTATGATATTGATGATGATGGCTTTCACTGGATACACTAAAAATAATGTGACGACGAAGATTGTATCATCATCATCATTATTGTTATTACCATCATCATCACCATCATCATGCAATATAGTTCTGCATTGTTTTACACTATAGATCAAGTTCTGTCTGTAAGACACTTCTTAATGTATCAGTGTTTCAAAGTCACACAGCCCTTCTACATCAGTGAGAGCTCAGTGAATCAAAGATCAGAGCAGTCTTTATCTTAGCCTGTCGAGTGCCTTAAGCCTTCACCCTTACAACACAATTCCTGTCAGATTTAGCAGCTTTATCTCATATCAGAGTTCAAACAATTACCCAACTATAACCACTACACCAGGGACACACCCATATCCCTCTGGTCTCATTCAGACAAGGCTTGAATTGTTTCTTGCAGATCTGCTAAACATTGTGGGAAGAACCAATATTAATATTCCTATTAGTTTATAATGTCTGTTGGGACTCCTGGGGGATGTTAGATATAATTAGGCAGTTGCAAAAAAAATGGACTACCCAATGACTGAAACACAAATGAAAAGGGGCTGAGATATTGCAGTGTTACATGCAACCTTGCAAAAGGAATGATGTGAATGATGCGATGTGATCCTCAATCCTCAATGTTGTTGGGCAATGACTGGTCAATTCATATTCCCTCCTGGAATGATTGGGTGATGGAAGTGTCACTCACCATGATGGACCACGCCCCTCAGGCCGTGGATAATCGGGTCCACTGCTGGGTTGTCCTTCAGTCCCACCTGAGAACAGGAGAGGAGAGAGGAGCAGGAGACACACATTAGAGCCTGGGGAATATCTAATACATTGAACTATTACATTGATTCAACCCCCTCTTCACCCAACAAAGAGAGAAAACAGTAGTTACAGAAAGATAGGGGAGGGCAGAGAGACAGAGAGAGAGAGAGAGAGAGAGAGAGAGAGAGAGAGAGAGAGAGGGGAGAGAGAGAGAGAGAGAGGGGAGAGAAAGAGAGAGAGGGGAGAGAAAGAGAGAGAGGGGAGAGAAAGAGAGAGCGAGAGAGAGAGGGAGAGAGAGAGGAAGAGAGAGAGACAGAGAGAGAGAGAGAGAGAGAGAGAGAGAGAGAGAGAGAGAGAGAGAGAGAGAGAGAGAGAGAGAAAGGGGGGAGTATCGTGGAAATTTCAGTACTGAGAGAGACTTTGTCATTTCTTCAAACAATCATCTTTATTTAATATCGATTAATTATTGCAATAACGAAACCGGTCAGCTCAACAGTCTTGACTATTAGGCTGAGTGGCATAAACTCATACAAAAACAGACATCTTTATATAGGACACAAAATGCTTCCCACACATGGCTGGCTCTGACCCCTCCCAAATAGATTGGGTGGTCTCCTAAATCACTTTGGAGGCATCCTATGGTCATCTATACAGGGGTGTTATCTTAACCCCACCCCAGATGCAAGGATGAACAAAGACAATGAGGGATTATGTTCCACCCCTTCAGGCTGCAATCCCTATCCCGGTTACCCACACCACATCTTATCTATGGAATGGCAGAACAGAGAGAGGCCGGAGACATCTGCCTCACATGCACCACTAAGACCATAGAAATGTCATGCCATTAGTTAGTTATATAATCCTTAACTATTAATATCAAACAAATCAGGTAAACAAATCTACTGTGTATCATGTATCTGTCCTTTTGCACCTGTCCTGTGTTTTTCGTAGCTGCTTGACAAAGAAATTATATCTATCTATCTATCTATCTATCTATCTATCTATCTATCTATCTATCTATCTATCTATCTATCTATCTATCTATCTATCTATCTATCTATCTATCTATCTATCTATCTATCACATTTTTTCTGTTACAGGAGAGAGAAAGACAATTTATTTTAGAGTGAGTACAATCTCGTATGGTGAGAACAATCAGAGTCAATCAGAGGTCTGTTTGACCTGAGCCGGAGGAGCAATACACATGACGTCAATGTACTCTATAACTATGTAGGTCATACAGCTAGCCAAGCAGGCACACACTCAGGCACTCAGAATATGTTTTTTTGTTCAAATATTTTTTTATTGAACACACACAATAATGGTGTATAGGTATTTTGTTATTTTGTAGAAAAGACAAGTATGCAGAAAAGCAGACAGGTACAAAAAGACAGAGAGCTCTCGGTACAAAGTAAATAACACAACATAAGACATACAGAACAAGGACAGGTAAACAGTAAGAGGGCAGATAAGAGTACAGGTAAACAGTAAGAGGGCAGATAAGAGGACAGGTAAACAGTAAGAGGGCAGATAAGTGGACAGGTAAACAGTAAGAGGGCAGATAAGTGGACAGGTAAACAGTAAGAGGGCAGATAAGAGGACAGGTAACCAGTTAGAGGGCAGATAAGTGGACAGGTAAACAGTTAGTGGGTAGATGTTACCCCCCTCCCAAGGATAGATACAAATATTACAATTGAGAGTGCGTTAAAATGGTCAAATTCACAGCACCGAATGGTCCAAGTAAGAGAGGAGAGGCTGCCAGATTTGATAAAATTTTGATTATTTATTGGTCAGGATATATCTAATTATAATTTGGTAGAGGGAGCTTCCTTCCTTTTCCAAAACAACAAGATACATTTTTTTGGCCGAAATGAGACTGTAAGAGATTAGTTGTTTTGGGGGGTTGGTTAATCTGTTTAGGGTTTCAGACACTACCAGGATGATCAGAAGCAGGTCTAGGTCAATTGAAGTCTCCAGAACTTCAGAGAGGATCCTAAAAATTCCAGAATATGTTTTTAAAACACAGCTAAAAAGAGGAGACAGATAGTCCATGTCAGTGAGCAGCAGAGCAGCAGGTAAATTAGGGAGAAAATCACTGTGATTAGCAACACTGAGAGATGGAGGAAGATGTAAAAATACACTCCATTACTAGAAAGGTTGAAAGGAGTGTTAAAAACAGGATTGCTATCTTTTTTCTGGCACTCAGCAGGGGGAGACAAGGAAAGGAAGCCATCTTTGAGTATTGGGACAAAGCTCCACACTGAGCTTCAACACACTTCAATGGTGTCCTTTCCTTTTTTCCTCACGTGGAAAGACTAGGAAGACCCCTACTGCAGGACATCATTGTGAAGAGCATCAGAGACTAACCTAACAGTTACAGGTGCAACCTTCCTTCCTTCCTAACCCTCCTAAAACGCCCTTATTTGCTGTATGATTTGGAGATGTTGGAACGGGGCCATGAACGTTTCTAAAATAAAGAGCATTGGCAAATTTTATCACATTTATGTAGAGGTGTGGGCTGAATGTTTGAATATTTTGCAGTGGTCTTTTTCAGACAAAAAATGCATGCCGCCTATAGCGAGTGTCAAACACTGCAGCGCATTCTGCAAGTTTGATTGCTTATTTTAACAATTTAAAAGTAAATGCTATGGCACAGTTAGATTTAGTTTTTATCTCCTGCCTTGGTATAGGCTCTGAGTTTAAATAGGCTATGATGTTCTGATTCTATCACACAGCAATACTGTAGCCTACCCATACTGTCAAATATTTTAAATTGGCTACCGGTCTATTTACTTTCGAGGGAATAAAACAGTCATGTAAGAAAAGCAAAGACATGTCCTGCAATGTGAACCTGATTTAGGCCTATTTTATCAAATTAAATTAAAAGAAAAACATGCTGCCATGTGGACTCATCACCAACGGCAAATGCATCCGTTTTATCATTAGGCGTACGTTATAATGTTTTCATTAACCTACCATTATTGTAATTCCCTTCAAAATAAAAAATATTTGCTTGGAATACAATTGATGCCCCACTAGAAGTTGTGCGTACACTAGGTCTGAGATTTGCGTGAAGATACGCACACTTTACGGCAAGTTCAAAATGGATAAATACCAACCTTTGCAGGGAAAATAGTACACACAAGGTTTAGAGTGTCTGTTAAAGCCTGCAACTCTGTCCCCTGGGAACCTTGTCCATGGGGTTCCATGTTGTGTCTGTCTCTACATGGCCAGTCCCACAGCACAATCCCTCTCTTCTCCTCTCCCCATGCAGGCAGCCTGACTCAGGAAAACCACAGCACAGAGACACGAGACATGGCAGAAAGACCAGGCCAGAGCCACATGACATCTCAGCCCTGGTTCACATGCGTTTCCCTTCTCAATGACATTAGTGCCAAAGAATAGCTATGTCGCTTTCTCGCAAGTGTGCTTATGGCTTTTGTACCTTTATTATATGTATTCCCATTTAAAAATAGCACCAATGATCAATTACAAATAGCACCAATGATCAATTAAAAATAGCACCAATGATCATTTAAAAATAGCACCTATGATCAATTAAAAATAGCACCTATGATCATTTAAGATGGGAAAGTCACACCTAATGAAGTAGCAGAAACATATTTTGGCGCGATATCAACTTTTTGTGCTCCATATTGCTTCTGAGGACGGTGACGTCGGTGGCAGTCGATTCTTTAAGCTGAGGAATGTCCCACTGCAACCAGGGCGACTGGTGACAGAGAGAGGAAGCAGAGACAAAGTGTCTAGGCCGTCCTGCTTCATCAACAACTACCCTGGCTGGAGCGCCAAAACATCATATAACAGTGCACTACTACAGTACCAGGCCTTGCATCCTCCTCAATTTACTACTTAACAAATGGCTGAAACAAACTAGAGCACATTTTTATGAATTCTGTTTCTCTGTTAGTGGCTGGAGCTCATTTCTCATCCAGTAGCAAGTACTCTGCTGAATTGGAAGCAGCGCTGTGGCGTTAGCACAGTTGGCATTCACAGTGTAATTTGGAGATAATTGATTCAGGGAGGAATGGAGAGTCACCTAAATGAAAGACAAAACACTCCTCCATCACCTATAAGACCTTGCTTCTCCTTAATGTACTGTACACCTTGGCTGAGTTAATCAGAACTAAACTTCCTCTTACTGTAGTAATGCTTGCTCCAGTAAGTATTAAACCTCTGAGAGCGATGCTGGGCCTGGGTCTGCTCTGCTCACACGTGTTTATCTGAATGAGCGTATGGTGAATCATTGAGCATGTAGACTGTAAATAAGCCAATTAAACTGTAATGATAGATGTTACTTCCACAATCTATTTCAATCAGGGGGCCCGCGCACCGCGAGGGTGGGCCATAAAAGCAATGCGAGCCGCTGCCCTGAGAGCTCACGCGAGCCGATAGGGACAATTTGTCCGGTATGAAAACAGACATCATTTAATTAATACGTGCTACAGTTAGAGGAGAGCAATCTAATCACTACACAAACACACGCTGACTGAGACACACACACACACACACACACACACTCTGAAAGAGATATATACACAACACATACACAGGCAGAGCACTCCTTGAACACTCCTTGAAGGGGGTCACTTGATTGATAAATGGCTTTAGTCATTAGAGCTGGGACGATAAACCAAAACTTTCTAACTCATACCGAAGCAATTTTGCATATGTCAGTATTTTTTGGTGATTACACAATGTTCCTGTGTGCATTAAACAACAGCAGGCATATATGAAAGCAAAACAGCACTGCGCTCCTTGAGCTCAACATATTCATCTATATAATTTCACTTGAACCAAAACTACAGCAGCCAATCAGAGCTGTGTTCTATCCCATGCTTCCTACACCTGTTGGCAGTTCTCCCAATTGATGTTGCGAGTAGCCTCGTTCATTAGCGTGGGGGAGGGGGGGGGGTGAATGGAGAATCGAGCAGAGTGCGGCAGTGTGCTTGAACTATAGCAACCACTGGAGGGAACACAAGCAACTTATTCCACCATTTGTAACACAGGCATGTAATACATGTAGTATATTATTCCAATTTCTTTGACATGGTGTAAAAATGGCGCTGATAGCAATTTATCGTTGTCAATTTATTTATCCATATCGCCCAGTACTTGTAGTTATTGTGTGTATTGATTTATTCTCTGTAAGCAGCGAGGTTGATATTAGCTAGTAGTCTTTTCTGGTGAGGTTGTGTAACTTGGCAGACCGAGGAGAGTAGCTTTAAGGTTATCACCATAGAGGGAAGCCTCACTTTAGAACCGGATACCTCATCACGATAACCATCCGAGGGATACATCCACTCTTCAGGCCTGCCAGATACTGGCTATCTGACAATCAGTTTGGAGGCCCCCCCCCCCCCCAACGCACACACGTGCAAGTTACTGCTTGGGAGAGGAGAAAGTGTTTGAGTTAGAGGAGATCAAAGATAGAAAAATACAATTATAAAAAGTGCACCCACACATACTCATATTTGCATTAGAATATAGGCATAGATGGAATCTCTGGAGACCCATACATACAGTATGCATCTGCCTAGTTATTGAGGTCACAGCTTCACTTCAACCTCTGAGGTCTAGAGATGTGAATGATCTGATTCTTTATGGAATAAGAAGGTGGTTGGGTTGCAGTGCATGGAGGGAGAAAGAGAGAGAAGAGCGGGAGTAAGAGAGAGAGAGAGGAGAGGAGCGAGAGAGACAAAGGGAGAGGTTGAGAGAGAGAGAGACGGCGAGTGAGAGAGAGAGAGCAAGGGAGAGGTGGAGAGCAGAAGACAGAATCATTGTAATTCAGTGAACGTAAAGAATGGCCAATCTGGACCCAAGAGGACTGGAGGACTATGCAAACGTGGGCGAGTGTGTATGTCTCTCGGTGTGTGTAAGGGAGTATTAAAGGAGAGGTAATGGACCAAGTAAAAGCTCACTTACGCAATCGATGGCTTCAAATGAACTTTTAATCATGGCAATTCAGGTTGATGGAGTTGACCATGACTCTGCCCACTGCTAGCTCTACAGACCCACCCGGCAGCACACTCAGGCCAGCCAAAGCTTATATCTCCACTTAAGACAATACAGGCCGATACAGTCGCAGTCCCAGAGAAACACAGTGCTCACTTAGACAACCAAAGGAACACCATCTTTTTTTCCCCCAAGCTTGTTGATGTTTTTCTTTCCCAGTAGTGATGGTAAAGCAGTAATGTTGTGTTTCACTTTTGTGCATTGACTTAGACTGAGTCAGTGTGATGTTCCATGCCCTATCTAGAGTGCTTTTAGGTTCTGAAAAACTAACGGACGACTAGTCAAAGCTCAAACCAAGTTTATTCACCCACTGGGTCAAACAGCTGCAAAGACAAGACATGTTTACACAAGCACACCCTACTAGTCTCCTCCTTGCATATCTAGACAGCCAATACATCTCTGTTGCTAGGCAGGAACTTAGGTGGTGTGTGTGTAATAGAACTGTTTCTTGTCACTTCATCTGACCCGGCCTCGGCCCACATTGCTCAATTCTCCCTAATCCATGGCTCTCCAAACTTATCAGTGACTGAAAGCAGACTGTTACCCTTTGGCCCTCTCCATAGGATCCATAAGACTTAACAATAACATTATACATGTAAAGTAGTTATAGTATAGTAAAATGAATAAGTCTATATTTCAAGCTAGAATCCAACAGTGCTATAGGGTCATGTCAAAACCCTATGTTTGAAAAGCGATGTTCTCACCTGAAAGAAGACCGACATCGCTGCAATGATCCTCTTCTGCCGTATGGCAGCACTGAGGCTGTCAAAGTCATCCGAGTTATACATGTAGATCTGCATCTGTGAGGGAGAGAGAATGGGACAAAGAGAGGGAGAGAATGAATGAAAGTGTTAGGCATCCATCTGTGCAAACGTCCACCTCTCTCAAGGAACAGCTTGGATCTCCAAATTGCATCATTTATGACCATGTCTGCAGAGCCACGGCACATAAAATGTTTTGCTCTCTGACTTCTCTCTGCTCTGCAGGGGTTTCTCACAATTCTTAAATGATACACAGGCCTGCTCTGTTTAGAGCCAGCATGATGTCATAAGGTCAAAGGTCATACATTGGTTATATAATTATTTTCTCCCATAGATCTGCATAAAATAACACACTGCATGGTCCTCAATATGCTGTCCACTCTGCTCTCAGAGACAGACACGCTGATCCACACAGATCTATAAGACTAGTACTGTAGCTTTAAAAGCCTGCTGTTAACACAATCAGCACAAACAGCCCTCTCCAGACTGGAAGGGTGCACAGTTAGACTCAGGGAAGCTTGTTAAAGCCCCCTTTTTATCTCTCTCTCGTTCATAAACACATGCAGACATAGCGCAGGCAACATGTTCCATCAGACTGGTTGTCATGGTGATGTACAGCAGGCAAAACTCACATGCACGTGCACACACATGCAGACACACATCTGGTGGGTGGGCTTAAGAATGTAATGTGTGTCTGAGATACAGGGTCTTTAATCAGGGAAAAGAGATCCCTCGGCGTCTCCTAATGTGAACATTCGGAACACCTTCATAATATTGAGTTGCACCCCCTTTTGCCCTCAGAACAGCCTCAATTCGTCGGGGCATGGGCTTTACAAGGTGTCAACAGCGTTCCACAGGGATCCTGGCCCATGTTGACTTCACACATTTGTGTCAAGTTCACACACCCAACAGTTCGCACACTCAAACCAGTGCGCCTGGCACCTACTACCATACCCTGTACAAAGGCACTTAAATATTTTGTCTTGTCCATTCACCCTCTGAATGGCACACACACAATCCATGTCTCAATTATCTCAAGGCTTAAAAATCATAGCTTTCACCTAGATTCACCTGGTCAGTCTATGTCATGGAAAGAGCAGTCTTAATGTTTTGTACACTCAGTGTACATGTATCAGCCTGGCAAAAGGAAATATATTTCCTCCCTATTGTTTAAGATGAGAAGTTGAATGCAATACCTCAATGAAACAAGACACATACAAGCACACACACACACACACACACACACACACACACACACACACACACACACACACACACACACACGGCAGGCCCGTCTCTCATTCCCCACTGTATCTCCTGTCAAGGTGAAGCTCCATTCTTCTGGAGAGTGTGTGTGTGTGTGTGTGTGTGTGCGTGTGTGTGTGTGTGCGTGCGTGTGTGTTTAAATAAAAGTTGCAGAGAGAAATGCTGTAAGGGACCATATTCTGCGCCTACCAAAACCCACTTCCTGGCACTTTCGCATATGATCAATATTGTCAATATTTTTCCAGTTGCATTTTCCACGCTTCTGTAATCCTTACACAAAGCAGTATGGGGCATTCTATGGTCTCTTAATATAGATCCCATAGTAAAGCATGTGTTTATGAATTTAGAACAGAGCAAATGGAACCCTAATATCAGCTTCTTCTGTCAGATAATAATTGATGGCAATAATAGCGGCATTGCAGCTCTACAGTACAGACACACACACACACAGACACACACACACACACACACACACACACACACACAGACACACACACACACACACACACAGACACACACACACACACAGACACACACAGACACACACACACACACACACACACAGACACACACACACACACACACACACAGACACAGACACAGACACACACACACACACACACACAGACACACACACACACACACACACACACACACACAGACACACACACACACACACACACAGACACACACACACACACACAGACACACACACACACACACACACAGACACAGACACAGACGACACACACACACAGACGACACACACACACAGACACACAGACACACACACACACACACACACACACACACACACACACACACACACACAGACACACACACACACACACACACACACACACAGACACAGACACACACACACACACACACACACACACAGACACAGAGAGTGCTAGCTGAGTCAGTGGAGACATCCTTTCATAAAGTGAAAGCAGGTTGCATGGCGGGGTCTTACATATTCTAACCTCTCCACATTGAGGGCTGTGGATCACTGGTCGCTTTGCATTCAGCAGAGAAGTGGCAGGTGGGGACACTTTCTGCATACTCATCTCAGACAAAAAAAAAAAAAAAACACACTGCACACAGAATACTAGAGCACTGTGCAGCATGTTTGACTGGAGCACTATGTGCTGTGTTGTGGGTCACAGTGTGATTCACATGGCGATGAGAGATCCTGGAGAGCTTCAAGAGCTTGTTGAGTTGAATCAGGGTGTTAGAGCCAAATAGCCCATTTGTATTTTTATACAATAACCAGAGCATTATTAGTTTAATTATTAGTGTGAAGCCATATGGGATGGAAATAGTAGATTACTGGAGATGAATACCCCCCTTGCGGCTGGTGCGGTGGCTACGGGAGGAGGAAAGGCTATTTGAGGGAGGAAGTCGGGCCTACCGGGAGGAGTCTTGGTTAGACGGGGGAGCGGTATAGTTTTTTGACCGCACTTGCTCGCACTTACTTACACGATATCTTGAATTTACCGCACACTATAGGCTTCCTTTATTGCACTTATAAGTTATTAGAATTAGAGGAATTATAAGGAACATTTTCGTTTTCCCATCTTTTGTATTAGAAAGTCTGTAAGTTTTATATGCTTTAACGAAGAAGCATCCTTTTGTTTGTAAACTTGCAATCCGAAGTGCCACACGCCATCATCTCTACGGGCGTGCAGTAAAGCCTGCGGTGAGTGTGTGTCCGAAATAGCCCCTCTCTCGCCAGGGCAGTGGTCATATATATGGAATAGTGAAAATATGCCACTACACAGGGCTAGAAGAAAAGCCTGCACACCCCTAATTCACCAGGACTAGCGCTGGTGACCATGGGTTTAGCAGCAGTACACAGAGTACACAGAGTGTGACCAGGTACAGTGTGTCACCAGTATATCATCCCACTGAAGGACAGACTTGACACCCTATGGTCCCAGCCATGCCATGCTATTTTCACTTTAATGACTGATGTCACCTGTGTCATCATTATGCAGTCCCAGGCTGCAGTTAAGTCAAGAAATATTGTGCGTATACACACACACACACACACACAGAGGAACCAGGGGACTGGTTGTTGTCATTCCTGAGTGAATGCAAACGTGTTGAAATGAAAGGTCTTTTCCCCTCCGAGTTCCCAGAAAAGCTTGGACAAATATGCACAGGCTTACGGATAGCAAGCAGCTTTGTATTAAGCCTTTCTCCTGTTCACATGAGTGTGTGTGTGTGTGAGAGAGAGAGAGAGAGAGAGAGAGAGAGAGAGAGAGAGAGAGAGAGAGAGAGCGAGACAGAGAGAGGCTGAATGAACTACAGGACAAAATACAGACCCTCCAACCCAAAAAGGCCTGTGTTGATGGTATCCTAAATTAAATTATACAATATACAGACCACAAATTCCAATTGGCTATACTTAAACTCTTAAACTTCATCCTCAGCTCTGGCATATTCCCCAATACTTGGAACCAAGGACTGATCACCCCAATCCACAAAAGTGGAGACAAATTTGACCCCAATAACTACTGTGCGATATGAGTCAACAGCAACCTTGGGAAAATACTCTGTATTATCAATAACAGCAGACTTGTACATTTACTCAGCGAAAACAATGTACTGAGCACATTTTTTACCAAATTACCGTACGACAGACCACGTATTCACCCTGCAAACCCTAACTTGACAAACAAACAAACCAAAACAAAGGCAAAGTCTTCTAATGCTTTGTTGATTTTAAAAAAAAAGCTTCCGATTCAATTTGGCACGAGAGCCTGCTATACAAATTTATGGAAAGTGGTGTTGGGGGAAAAACATACAACATTATAAAATCCATGTAAACAAACGGTTAAAATTGGCAAAAAACACACACGTCTTTCCACAGGGCCCAGGGCAGAGACAGGGATGCAGCTTAAGCCCCACCCTCTTCAACATATATATCAACAAATTGGCAAGGGCACTAGAACAGTCTGCAGCACCCGGTCTCACCCTACTAGAATCTGAATGTCTACTGTTTGCTGATGATCTGTTGCTTCTGTCACCAACCAAGGAGGGCCTACAGCAGCACCTAGATTTTCTACACAGATTCTGTCAGACCTGGGCCCTGACAGTACATCTCCGTAATAAAACAATAATGGTGTTCCAAAAAAGGTCCAGTTCCCAGGACCAAAAATACAAATTCCATCTAGACACTGTTGCCCTAAAGCACACAAAAAACTATACATACCTCGGCCTAAACATCAGCGCCACAGGTAACTTCCACAAAGCTGTGAACGATCCGAGAGACCAGGCAAGAAGGGCCTTCTGTGCCATCAAAAGGAACATCAAATTTGACATACCAATTAGGATCTGGCAAAAAATACTTGAATCAGTTATAGAACCTATTGCTTTTTATGGTTGTGAGGTCTGGGGTCCGCTCACCAAACAAGAATTCACAAAATGGGACATACAGTCGT
Organism: Thymallus thymallus; assembly: GCA_023634145.1. Lineage (NCBI taxonomy): Eukaryota > Metazoa > Chordata > Actinopteri > Salmoniformes > Salmonidae > Thymallus > Thymallus thymallus. The sequence continues at coordinate 31,434,470 of CM042410.1, read as the reverse complement.
GGCCAAAAGTTTTGAGAATGACAAGTATTGGTCTCCACAAAGTTTGCTGCCTCAGTGTTGATGATGGCAATTTGCATATACTCCAGAATGTCATGAAGAGTGATCAGATGAATTGCAATTAATTGCAAAGTCCCTCTTTGCCATGAAAATGAACTTAATTCCCCAAAAACATTTCCTGGAGATCACTCTGTCATGCTGATTGAGTCAGAATAACAGACTGGAAGCTTTAAAAGGAGGGTGGTGCTTGAAATCAGGGAGGAAAATAGTGCTGGAGACAGATGGAAAGAGGGTGGGGAAGAAAGAGTGGAAAGAGGGTTTGTGAATTGTCCCCTATTTCTGACCATGTCAACCATGGTTACCTGCAAGGAAACACGTGCCGTCATCATTGGGCTTCACAGGCAAGGATATTGCTGCTGGTAAGATTGCACCTAAATCAGCCATTTATCGGATCATCAGAGAACTTCAAGGAGAGAGGTTCAATTGTTGTGAAGAAGGCGTCAGGGCGCCCAAGAAAGTCCAGCAAGCGCCAGGACCGTCTCCTAAAGTTGATTCAGCCGCGGGATCGGGGCACCACCAGTGCAGAGCTTGCTCAGGAATGGCAGCAGGCAGTTGTGAGTGCATCTGCACGCACAGTGAGGCAAAGACTTTTGGAGGATGGCCTGGTGTCAAGAAGGGCAGCAAAGAAGCCACTTCTCTCCAAGAAAAACATCAGGGACAGACTGATATTCTGCAAAAGGTACAGGGATTGGGCTGCTGAGGACTGGGGTAGAGTCATTTTCTCTGATGAATCCCATTTCTGATTGTTTGGGCCATCCGGAAAACACCTTGTCCGGAGAAGACAAGGTGAGCGCTACCATCAGTCCTGTGTCATGCCAACTGTAAAGCATCCTGAGACCATTCATGTGTGGGGTTGCTTCTCAGTCAAGGGAGTGGGCTCACTCACAATTTTGCCTAAGAACACAGCCATGAATAAAGAATGGTACCAACACATCCTCCGAGAGCAACTTCTCCCAACCATTCAAGAACAGTTTGGTGACGACAAATGCCTTTTCCAGCATGATGGAGCACCTTGCCATAAGGGAAAAGTGATAACTAAGTGGCTCGGGGAACAAAACATCGACATTTTGGGTCCATGGCCAGGAAACTCCCCAGACCTTAATCCCATTGAGAACTTGTGGTCGATCCTCAAGAGGCGGGTGGACAAACATAAACCCACAACTTCTGACAAACTCCAAGCATTGATTATGCAAGAATGGCCTGCCATCAGTCAGTTTACAGAAGTTAATTGACAGCATGCCAGGGTGGATTGCAGAGGTCTTGAAAAACAAGGGTCAACACTGCAAATATTGACTCTTTGCATAAACTGAATGTCATTGTCAATGAAAGTCTTTGACACTTATGGAATACTTGTAATTATACTTCAGTGTACCAGAGTAACTACTGACATAAAGATCTAAGAACACTGAAGCAGCAAACTTTGTGGAGACCAATACTTGTGTCATTCTCAAAACTTTTGGCCACGACTGTACACCTAATTGAGACAGTGTACAACGTAAAACACCAAATAATGCATGCAGAGCAGAATTAGGTCAATAACCACTAATTTTCAAAATCCAGAAAAGAGACGTTAAATTCTACAACCACCTAAAAGGAAGCAATTCCCAAACCTTCCAAAACAAAGCCATCACCTACAGATAAATAAACCTGGAGAAGAGCCACTAAGCAAGTTCACAAACACAAACAGACCCCACAGAGCCCTAGGACAACAACACAATTAGACCCAACCAAATCATGAGAAAAGAAAAAGATAATTACTTGACACATTGGAAAGAATTTACAAAAAACACTAGAATGCCATTTGGCCCTAAACAGAGAGTACACAGTGGCAGAAAACCTTACCACTGTGACTGACCCAAAATTAACGAAATCTTTGACTATGTACAGACTCAGTGAGCATAGCCTTTCTATTGAGAAAGGCCGCTGTAGGCAGACCTGGCTCTCAAAAGAAGACAGGCTATGTGCACATTGCCCACAAAATAAGGTGGAAACTGAGCTGCACTCGCCAAATGTATTAGAGAAACATATTTTCCTCAGATTACACAGACCCACAAAGAATTCGAAAACAAATCCAATTTTGATAAACTCCCATATATATTGGTTGAAATACCACAGTGTGCAATCACAGCAGCACGATTTGTGACCTGTTGCCACAAGAAAAGAGAAACCAGTGAAGAACAAACACCATTGTAAATACAACTTATTTTTATGTTTATTTATTTTCCATTTTGTACTTTAACTATTTAAACATAATTAAAACACTGTATATAGACCTAATATGACATTTGAAATGTCTTTATTCTTTTGGAACATTTGTAAATGTAATAAATACTGTTACTTAGAGAGAGAGAGAGAGAGAGAGAGAGAGAGAGCGAGAGAGAGCGAGAGAGAGCGAGAGAGAGCGAGAGAGAGCGAGAGAGAGCGAGAGAAAGAGCTTGAGAAAGAGCTTGAGAAAGAGCGAGAGAAAGAGCGAGAGAAAGAGCGAGAGAAAGAGCAAGAGAAAGAGCGAGAGAGAAAACGAGAGAGTGAGAGAGAGAGAGCGAGAAAGAGAGAGCGAAAGAGGTTTCAAAGACCTCTCTGATGAGGATAGGCTACCTGTCTTGTTGGGGGAGGAACAGAGAGCTGTGGGTTGGCAGCGCACTACATTGCTGCCTGACATAAGATGAAGGACAGTGTCTGACAGACCAACCAACCTGCTTATTGTTATTGTTCAATGTATGATTATTTTAAACCTTGGTTATTGTTGTTACTGTTGTACCGTTGACAATATTGATTATTATCAATTATGTTCACATTGTAAATCTCCAAAGTAAGCTTTGGCAATATGTACATTGTTACATCATGCCAATAAAGCAAATTTAATTTAATTTAATTGAATTGAGCGAGAGAGAGAGATCAAGAGATCGAGAGAGAGCGCGAGAGAGAGATAGAGAGAGAGAGAGATAGAGAGAGAGAGAGAGCGAGCGAGAGAGAAAACGAGAGAGCGAAATAGAGAGATCAAGAGATCGAGAGAGCGAGCGAGAGAGAGAGAGAGAGCGCGAGAGAGAGATAGAGAGAGCGAGAGAGGGAAAGAGAGAG
>CM042410.1:31278835-31428835 GCA_023634145.1 Thymallus thymallus | reverse complement strand
CTCATGTGAATTTTACCAGTAGCCCTATGGTATTGTGAGCCTTCTCAAGTACCCCCTGTGGATAGGCAAAGTACCCCCAGGGGTCCTAGTACCCTGGTTGGGAACCACTGCTGTACTCTAGGTATTCATGTCTTGCACGAGAGCGAGGAAAACATTACCCCAACATTAATGGGTCTATTTGATTAATCATGAGGCCTATGCATGTGGCATTTTAATGTATCCTGATTATAGATCCTCTATGTGGCCTCTCAGGGGGTTGAGTAAGTGCCATGGTAGGCCTGGCCTCTCCATCCCTCACTATGCTGGCTTTGACTGACAGGCTGCATTTATCCACCTCCACACTTTATCCCTTTAGAACAACAGCCATCAACGTGAAGGAAGGAGGCAGATAAACGAGTGGTCAGAGCCCCGGGAGAGCTTCCCAAAGATTTCCCATCCATCCATCCACGCATTCACACGTCCCCCCTCCCCTCTTCTCCACCCCTCAATCTCTCCAACTTTTTCTCCCTCTGCTTGTGTCTGACAGCACAGCCCAATTTCCCCCTTTCTCCAGCACAAACGAGCCAATTCAAGTCTTTGCTACTTACCGAGGGGATAGCACATCCTGTGAATCCAACAGACACATCTGAAAATGTTTTATAGACTTTACGGACCACTTGGGGAGAGAAAAAGATGTGTGAGCGGCTAAGGGCACGTTCCAGGCATATAGCGCTTGACCCTCTTAATATAAATGGTAATACCACCACACAAGCTCAGAGCTTCTGAAGACTGAGGAGAGAGAGAAGGGGACGAAGAGAGAGAGAGAGAGAGAGAGAGAGAGAGAGAGAGAGCGCGAGAGAGAAGACACCAAGAAGAGAGAGGAAAGGAGAAAGAAGAGGACATGGCCATTTCACATAAACCAAGCATGTCTGCTGCATAGACAGGTGGAATGTTTACTCAGAGCAATGTCCTACATGCTAAAAAGACTAAATGCAGTGAGGCGTGACTGTGATTTATTTGACAAACTGTGGAAGGAATATTAATCGTGGTTGTGCACCTGTGTGTACTGTATGTTCTGTATATGGCAGCTCCTCTCCTGCCCTACACTGAGGAGACTGAGCAGCCAGCATGCTGAGATTCAACCTCACTTCTACTTCTGTCACAATGCGATGTCAGCCCAAGGCCCAGCAAGACAGGGGGAGGAGACGGAGAAAGAGAGCTGGGAAAAGGGAGGAAAATAGTGCTGGAGACAGATGGAAAGAGGGTGGGGAAGAAAGAGTGGAAAGAGGGTTTGTGAATTGTCCCCTAGTTGCCTAGTTGTTTAGATACATAATGAGGCTGATAGAGACTGGGGATTCTGATAATGAGACAGAACGAGACGTGGTGGTGTCTCCCATGGTCTGCAAATTATAACACTGTTAGGGGAGTGTGTGTGTGTGTGTGTGTGTGTGTGTGTGTGTGTGTGTGTGTGTGTGTGTGTGTGTGTGCGTGTGTGTGTGTGTGTGTAGGGAGGGGGTATTTTCTCTGCAAATAGGACTGAAATATTAATACGGACAATCTGTCTCGTTAAGAAAGAGATAGTGGCCTACTTGAGCTTGACAAAAACAAACACACTTCCATCAAAGATGGAAAACTGACTTGTGGTGCTACAAGATAACCAGGCTCATCAGATATCTAATGAGCTTGATAGCTGAAAGAGAGCTAATACAGAAACCACTGGTTTCAAAGCCATATAATAGAAGAAAGTGATTCAAAGTGTTCCATGAACTGTTTGGAGGGATATCTGCTCTCCATTGACGCTAGGGCTGTTATCCCTAAAGAACACATCACATGAGTCACATGTATCATACACATGTCCTACAGTGGTAAAAAAAAGATATACAGTATATTGCAATGTTTGGGCTGACAGCAAAAACACAGTAGCCTCTGTGTTCTTCCACTTTGAAGTGGATACAAAGTTGGAGCTGTGTCCCTGCTGAAGTGCACCAAGACTGGGAAGGGCTATGTGATATCACCCCCTGGGATCATCTAAGGCTGAATCACAAGCCTTGTGCTGGGAAGTAACTAACGACAGACAGGATGTGCTTCACTATGTGTCCTTGCTGGGAGAGAGCACATCAAGGAGATGTTTTGATGCTGTGCTTCATACTGCTTTAGGACATGGCTGAGCACTCCATGGGGGCTCTGTTCAATTCTCACAAATGGATGTCCATCAAAAAGGTCATGTGTAGCCTACTATAGGCACCTGTGGCACCAAAGCTACCTCTCATCTCCCTCACTACAATGGCTATTAAAGCCATCTATACAATAAAGCACCACTAGCTGGGATATTAAACATGTTTGGTGTGTGGAGCCCTTTGCAATCTGTCTTAAAACCCAATTGAAATGCATTACATGATAAATGTTAGAATGTTGGTTGCTCATTTTTCAATTTCGGGACTATTGCTTTCTCATAAAATCAGGAAAATATTGCTTTTGAGAAAACAAAAAGCGGAAGCCTGTATCTGAAACGATATTACTAAAAATGGTATCAAGCCAGGCCAGAACTGGGACAACATCTATTTGCCCTCTAGGTACAGTAGCATTGGGCTTTTAAAGAATGGTTGTGTTTTTCTGTGTCATTGAGGACAGGCCAGGAAATATAACATTATGTTAGGAATTGCACGCCTTCCTATCCAGAGGGAGGCCAATCATAAATAAAATACAGAGAGAGAGAGAGAAAAAAAAGAGCTCGGCATGGCAGTCATCAGTTATCTTTTGAAGGTTTAATGGAATGTAGCTGCCAAGAAAGAGCGAGAGAGAGAGAAAGAAAGAGAGAGAAAAAGAGAGAGGAGAAAGAGAGAGAGAGAAAAAGAGAGAAGAGAATTAGAGGAGAAAGAGAGGCCCAGCATGACAGGAAGTTAGAATACCACTTCACTCCACTTAGGCTATTCCCACCAACCAAAAAAATACTAATTATTGAAAATTCTTATATTTTGACTTTGCAATCACTGTGCAAGACGTTTGGATATAGTCAGTGTATATTCTTGAATCAGCACAGACAAACTGAGAATCTGAACATGGTGAGTCTGGGACTCCAGAACCCTACTCGTCACTCAAGTGCTTCACTATTTATCTCACTGCTATAAAACCTCCTCTCAGTCCACTAAAGCCGTAGCTCTAAGCCGCCTGGTCACCTCTATCCTCCACTCTTTCTCTCACTCTCTCAACAATAAAGCCATTGTTCTTAATTTCCTCCTTGGACATCTTGTTCAGCTTCCTTCTTCTCCCTGACATGTTTTATTGCCATGCCACTCATTCCCTCTGACTGTACATTACACAGACAGCAGATTGCAACTTCTGCAGCCTGGCATAGATTGCACACTATTTGTTTGATTGTATGCCCACACACGCGCACACCTAAACACACAAATACATCTTAGTAATTATATAGCCATGCACAGCATCATAGACCTGGAAGGGTTCTAGCATAACTGAAGCGTGGGCATTCTGGCAAGGTTAAACTAAATGTAACCTTGCCAGAATGCCCACGGGCACTGAACATAGAACAAGCGTTCCAATCAATATCTATCTCTACATGTTAGCATTACTGTAGCAAGATCTAGATTTGTAGTGTTCCATTGCCTTACAGTGCTGGTGAGTGTCAAGCAAACAGAGTTGGATGAGAGAGAGGGATAATAGCAATTTCTCCTAACTGTGATAACACAGTATAAACCAGTCAGAGCTAGTAAACATTCTATGATCTCAAGAGAGCTTTTCTGAAACACCAGGCCCACAGTGACAGTGAAATGGACCAGGTACAAATATGAAACCCACAAACAACTTCTCAAGTCAAAGTTACAGACAAATAAAAAGCTGAACACATTGTAGATGAAAAGATAACTGCCCAGGGATTGTTTTTGTGCAAATATCAACACAACTAAACACAAATGTAGCCTACACACCACTACCATATGTACAGATACAGTACGAGATAATATATACAGTAGGGTTATCACTATTCACCACCTTAGGAAATTACACCTTTCATATGCACGCCTTTCCTACGTATTTCTCAGTAGTTGGTATTCAGACTTACTTTATGAAGGTGTGTAACGGGTTTTGCAGGCGTGGTTCCCTCCCACTTGCTGGCCAACAGAGTTTCTCGTTGAGTTTTCATTCAATAGGGACTTTAGTACATTTATCTTAAGCCATCCCTTTAAATACGGTCTACCTTTAATATATGCATTTTCATCTCTGTTTCAGCAACATTTGGTAAATAAAAAAATACTCTGATCTTGTAGATTATTCAGGGTTAGTGTCACGATCGGCATTAGACAGGACTCGAGGCGCAGAGCTGGAGTGTGAGTACATTCCTTTATTATTCCGACACACAAAAATAACAAAGGAGAGACATCGACCATGAACCAGCATGAACACAAACAAGAATCCACCACGCAGGTGGACACAATGAAACATAAATAGAATCCCCAATTAGAGACAACTCAAGACAGCTGCCTCTAATTGGGGATAATCCAACACAAAAAGACTCCCTAACATTGTCAGATCCTGACTGTGGCCATACGACTCCCCATAGAGACCTGGCCTCAGTCAGTAACCCCCCCCCCCCCCAAGGCGCGGACTCCCGACAGAGAGATTCCCCTTCCAACAAAAATACAAGGAGGGAAAGGGGGGCAGAGCGGAGTAACGGTGAGGTTGTTGGTGGGGGCTCCGAATCCGGCGTCGGGCGTAGTAGCTCCTCCCTCGCCCGGGCGCGGGATTCGGAGCCCCCACAGCCCCCACAGCCTCCTGGACCCCTCTTCTGTCTGGATCCTGGTGTAAACTCCAACCCGGCAGCCGGGCTGGCGACAGACGGCTCCGGCTCTGTAGAGTTGCGGGCGACCGGTCCCGGACTGGCCACTGGTGGAGCGGACGGCTCCAGCTCTGTAGAGGGGCGGGCGACCGGTCCCGGACTGGACACTGGTGGAGCGGACTGCTCCGGCACTGGAGCGGGGCTGACGGCCGGAACCTGGACTGGGCACCGGTGTGGTGAGGAGCTCCGGCACCGGAGCATGACTGGACGCCGTGCCCATCCTGGGCACCGACGCAGAGGGGGTTTCCAGCCACGTAGCAGTGCTGGCTGCCGGCCCCGGACTGGGCACCGGCGTGGTGAGGAGCTCCGGCCCCAGCTCCGGAGCGGGACTGGACGCTGTGGAAAAGTAGCCTAGGCACCGACGCAGAGGGGGTTTCCAGCCACGTAGCAGGGCTGGCTGCCGGACCCGGAGTGGGCACCGGCGCGGTGAGGAGCTCCGGCTCAGGAGCAGGGCTGGACACACGCACCGCGGTTCGGGTGTGGGGAACCGGCACAGGACCTACCGGGCTGGAAAAACGACAAGCGTGGTGCCGACACTGGAGGCGTCGGGCTGGACACACTCACTGGAGGACGGGTGCGAGGATCCGGCACGGGTTGTATCGGACTGGGGAGGCGCACCGGAGGTCTGGTGCGTGGAGCCGGCACTGGAGGCACCGGGCTGGGTGCACGCACTGGAGGTCTGGTGCGGGGAACTGGCACGGGTCGTACCGGACTGGGGAGGCGGACTGGGAACCGGCGCTGGAGGTACCCGGCTTCCCCAGTCGTCTTTTCTCCTCCGCCAATCCCCACCTTGTAGGAGCTCCTCTGGGAGCCCCCTCGAGTGAGGGAACAGGAGCACCTCGTCGTCCTTATCCGACTCCTCTCTGTACTCCCGCTCCCATGGCTGTAGGGGCTCCTCCTCGAACCCCCACGAGTGAAGTGGCCTGGGCTCTTCGTTCTCATTCCCCGACCACCCCCATAGCCCCCCCCCCAAAAAAAACTATTTGGGGGTTCTTCGGGGCTCCAGGCTGGGCATCCGTCGACGGTGCTGCTCAGGACCCCAGCCTTCCTCCTGAGCTCTATAATGGAGGAACTCGTAATAATCCCCATACCTAGGAGGATATCCCCCAATGTCCAGCCCTGCTTAGTCCCGTTTTGATGGTGCATTCTTCTGTCACGATCGCCATGAGACAGGACCCGAGGCGCAGAGCTGGAGTGTGAATACATTCCTTTATTATTCCGACACACAAAAATAACAAAGGAGAGACAGCGACCATGAACCAGCGTGAACACAAACAGGAAACACACACAAGAATCCACCACGCAGGTGGACACAATGAAACATAAATAGAATCCCCAATTAGAGACAACTCAAGACAGCTGCCTCTAATTGGGGATAATCCAACACAAAAAGACTCCCTAACATTGTCAGATCCTGACTGTGGCCATACGACTCCCCCTAGGGGGAGCCAGAGACCTGGCCTCAGTCAGGGCCTGACAAGTATTTATGAATCATAAAAATTTCTACACACGAAAGAAAGAAAATGGCGGTTCGATTTTTCCACTTATTCATGGTTTCCTCGCATGTAAAGGTGGTGTAATTATTATGGAATTAAGTTCAAGGTCAGAATACGCATAGAGAGAAAAGTGCATAAAAGATAGCACTTTCTGTTTCCCCCACTGCAAAAAGGTTGATGGAAATAAAATTCCATTCATCACTGACATCTCTTATCTTTGATACTTTCAGCACCATACTGTGCGTGTGTCAGAGTGTGTGTATGTGTGTGTGTGCCTTTCACCTCCCTTGCCCCACAATTAATTTACAGTGGCTGTATTATCTAAGCAGGTGGAAAAAGACTATCAGAGCTGGATCTGGGGCCCACAGACTCATCCCCTCGTCCCTCCTTCCGCTTGTTTATCATGACCAGCTTGGGGAGGGGGAGGAGGAGGAGGAGGAGGAGGAGGAAGAGGCTAGGCCAGATTAGGCTGGACAGAATGGAAAGCTTAGCACCTCAGTGAGACTGAGATAGCAGTGAAATCACCTGCTCCAGGGTGTCAACAGGGCATGGAGAGATAGAGCTGGAGCACTCTCCTCTAACCACCTTAGAACACAGGAGCAGATGTGTGATATTACAGTGGGAGGACTTCCTCTCTGACACTGTGAACAGAGAGTTTCAGAGAGCTGTCCCTGCAATGAAAGATACTGCAATAACCTAATGTGAGGTTATTCTGACAATGTGTTAAACTGAGTTTCGAACATGGTTGGTTGCTGTCTCTAGTCTCTCCCTTTCTCCCTCCTCCCTGTTCCGTGTCACTCGCTCACACTCACAGTAGCCTAAACACACAGCATGGCCCCTGCTAGAGCATCACCTCGCTCTACCTCCTCTCCCTCGTGCTTTATCTGCTCTTTCACTCGAAACGAAACAGGTCTGGATCCGACCAGGTCTATACGGAACGGATCTAGATGTCCACAGGTCTCTATATTTTAATAATAAATGTATGCATATTGGGTCCAGATGGGAAAGCCCCAGGTCCATTTCAGAACAGGTCCAACTTTTAGAACTCTGAAGGCCTCTAACTCTATGCATAATTCATTCATGAAGCCAAATATTTCGGAGACTGGGCCGAATCCGAATCCGTTCAGAGACTGAGGGTAGGGATGTGACAGTGGCATCAGATATGCATATTGTACAGTATGATCAGGTAAGACACAGTAGTTGATGGATATAGATGGAGAGCTGTGCTTCATTCCTGCCTCATTGTGCTTTGCATATTAACCAGTATTTTACAGTTAAAACTGCAGGTACCAAGGCAGCAGGCCCCCACTTAATCACGCCATTGAAGGAGCTTATTAGAGAACAATTACTAAATGGCAAGGCTTGTAAGTCATAAATCATTCATCAAGAGGACTTTACAAAATGAGAGCAGCATTTTGCAGCAAATCTCCTCTGTGTTGACAGCAGTGGCCTCATGAGTATTCATAGGAGTGGGCTCAGCCTCAGACCAGGGCCTGTTAGTGACAGTCACCAAGGACATCAGGCCATAGCTACAGTACAGGCTGCAGTATGTCTCTCTGTTAGCACTAACCATACTAGCACTACCGTTCATAACAGCACCTAGAGTGCTTTACTTTCTTTTGTTATTTTACATTCATTCTTTCTAACTGTGCCCTCTCTCTTTCTCTCCTTGACACATATTATACTATCTGAGAGTGGAACAACAGAAATTACCTCACAAACATGTGACAATTCTGTTTTGCTATTTTTCTCCAGTCTTTGATTAACCTCCCTTAAGAGGCCAGAAGCTTACATGCCTTTTGCAGCCCAGCTTATCTCTCATTCCATTGGATAGAGTGCTACATAAAGGACCAATAACAAAAGCCGAGACTGTTGGCTTCATATAGGGAAAAAAGGGGATAACAAGCGGAAGTGGAAGAAGGCGGATCACCACAGATGCGTATAATCAGCTACAAATACTACTATTTATCATTAGTCAATGGGGTTGTCTTTCTCTATTGCAGGTGGAGTGTCTTTCTCCTTGACATTGAGGGTTCTCTCCCCCCCCCCCCTCTCTCTCTATAGATAAGGATACTGACATGAGCAGGGGGAGTTGGCAGCACTCATTTGCATTCACCATAGTAACACTCTCACAGAGTCACACGCCTATCAGACTAGGACATTCTATTCTGCATCAAGACAGACATTAACAAAGTGGACTACTGCCGCAAATCATACATATTGAATCATTCAAGAAACCATCAGTATAACAGAAGAGGGACTTTGGCTTTTCATCGATCAGTTTTGCAATGTGTGAAACATGAAAATGTAAATGTAATGAGATGCAGCATAAATTCCCAAGGCCTTTAAAGAATTTCTAGTCATTTTAATCAGCACATCAAATTTATTGGAGAAATAAAATACATCCCAAAAATGACAATATCAAATGTAAATAATTTCAAACTGCCAATACCAATATCATTTGTCCACCAAATGTCAAATGATATTCATCTGTTGGCTAAGGACAGCAGAGGCTGCTGAGGTTCCCGATGAAAACAAACATTTTGCCATCCAAGGGACACCACACACTTGGTTGCCGGATTGAGGAATCACTCAAATTTTTCTAAAGCTGTCTCTAAGCTGCTCCACATTATGTCCTGTCAGATCAATACGGGACCACCCTCTACTCTACTCCATCTTGACAGGAGGCTGTCTTCCACCCCCACTGGTTCTCATTCATACACTAGGGTTTTCTAGAATCCTCTCCTTCACTTTATTCATCCTGATTTTCCCATTCTCTCTCCTTTCTCCCATATTTCCTATCCATTTTGTTTTCCACGTCCTTTAACCCCCTCTATCTCTCCAGAAGAACCCAGAGGACCCCCCCACCAACCCCTCCTTCTCACCTCCACTGGGAACCTCCTGCCATTGATGCTGTGTTCAGAGCCCTCTGATCCATTGCTCTGGCCCCAGTGGAACTCAACCTTCTCAGCCTTAAAACGCCCCGGCAGGCCTGCACCACGCACAAAGTAGTCATCCTTCAGCATGATGGCCACTGAGAGAGAGAGAGAGAGAGAGAGAGAGAGAGAGAGAGAGAGAGAGAGAGAGAGAGAGAGAGAGAGAGAGAGAGAGAGAGAGAGAGGGTCAACATATTATCACACTTCATAATGTTCACACACTGAAGGAACATAATGAAAAAGGACTCAAAACGTATCATGAATTAGCGCAAATTGCATAAACAAGACAAAACAAACACCAGTCAGACTCCCGCCAAATACTTTTTCTGAGCTTTTACATTCACCACATTTTGTGTGATTATTCTTAGATACAGTATATTCTCCAGACTTGTATAGAGAGAATTGTTGATATGTTGTCTAATGTTATTCTAGATCATATTTTCATTGCAAATATGAGCTAAAGATGCAGTTTAGCATTTTATAGATAGAAATATGAAAAATCAGCTCTATACAAGTCTGGTCCTGGAGTATCATAACAAAATGAAACCAAAATATTTATGCTGACTTCATCCAGTGTCTAGAAAATGTTAATTACGGTACATGCAGATATGCACATATTTAATGAGATATTGCCTCATTTGCACATGTTAATACAATATTTGTCAAAAGTTGTAATACAAAAAAGTATTGTGATATGAATCAGGGGGAAAAAATACCCTATTAGGTTACTTCGCCTTGAAGTAGAACTGACAGCATTTTAGCAACATGAAATCTTATTAAAATCTGTTCATATACAACCCCAGGAAGAATATGAAACTTAAAAAAAAAATCTGACAAGCTAGCACTTAGATATGGTCACTTTCACGTTTTCATAAAATCTTAGAATGTTTGGGAATTACGTATACCAAGGCATTTGTGAGCATTCTATAGCAATATAGAGTGGGAAAACGGCAGTGCGTTTTTCCTTCTGGAAGGTTCTCCCATCTCCACAGAGGAACTCTGGAGCACTGTCAGAGTGACCAACGGGTTCTTGGTCACCTCCCTGACCAAGGCCCTTCTCCCCCGAATGCTCAGTTTGGCCGGGCAGCCAGCTCTAGCAAGAGTCTTGATGGAGGCAACTGTGTTCTTGGGGACCTTCAATGCTGCAGAAATGTTTTGGTACCCTTCCCCAGATCTGTGCCTCAACACAATTCTGTCTCAGAGCTCTAGGGACAATTCCTTCATTGCTTGGTTTTTGCTCTGACATGCACTGTTAACTGTGGGACCTTACTGTATATAGACATGTCCAAACAATTTAATTGACCACAGGTGGACTCCAAGCAAGTTGTAGAAAGTACTCAAGAATGATCAATTGAAACAGGATGCACCTGAGCTTAATTTCGAGTCTCATAGCAAAGGGTCTGAATACTTATGTAAATAAGGTATTTCTGTTGAAATGTTTTAATATATTTCTAAAAACCTGTTTTTACTTTGTCATTATGGGGTATTGTGTGTAGATTGATGAGGAAAACATGAATTTAATACATTTTAGAATAAGGCTGTAACATTATTGTTCAGCAGGACAATAACGTAAAACACAAGTCCAAATAAACACTGGAGTTGCTTACCAATACGACATTGAATGTTCCTGAGTGGCCTAGTTACAGTTTTGACTTAAATCAGCTTGAAAATGGCTGTCTAGCAATGACCAACAATCAACTTGACAGATTTTGAAGAATATTTTAAAGAATAATGTGCAAATATTGTACAATCCAGGTGTGCAAAGACTTACCCCCCAAAAAACTGATGTAATCGCTGCAAATGCTTCTATAAAGTATTGACTAAGGGATGTGAATAGTTATGTCAATTAGATATTTCATTTTCAATACAATAAATATTTCTAAAAACATGTTTTCACATTGTCATTATGGGGTATTGTGTGTAGATGGGTGAGCTTTTATTTAATCCATTTTGATTGTAGGCTTTAACACAACAACATGTCGAATAAGTCAAAGGGTATAAATACTTTCTGAAGGCACTGTATCTTCTCAGCCACTTCTAAATGTCTCTGCAAGTCCATTGTTATTTCATCATCTTCTTGTTGAATTAAAGTGGGAATTGATAGAGGGGTACATTTCCAGGATTCACAAATTTGTCTGAATAGACCCAAATTTAATTAACCAATACGACCTTAAATAAATGCTCCCTTTGTCAAACCAATTTCTTACTGTGATTGAAATTCAAAAACGTTTCTACTCCTCCGTTCACAGGAGATTTCTGTCCCATTTCGAAGAAGCACTCAAGTGGCCTTGTTTGTCATCTTAACGTCTTCAGCAAAGTCTTAAACTTGAGACATTTCAAACTAAATACACCAGGCCTGTTAAAAGCATTGACTTAGTTTGACATCTCTCAGGTCGGGCCCTTGAACATTTGGCTGGTCTATCACAGTTTATGTTCCCTCCTTCTGTAGTTTATTTCCTCTGGAAGATATTGGAGATTTTAAGAGATGTGTTGCTTGGTGCTTTTACAAGATTGTTGGCACTCCCACTGAAATTCTACCAGTCTGCATCCAGGATGCTAAGGTTACACTAAGTAGTAGGACATCCTGTGAGAGCCTGGCCTTCTTGGCATACCTCATAATACCACTGAGACTGCAGGATACAAATGGCAGCCAAATCAAAGCTAAAGGATTAACAATGCATAGTGTGCTTAAGGCGTTGCTTAGCATCTACTGCATGGGACTCAAAGCAGAGAAAGGTGATGTGGAGGGAGACTATCACTGTGGCTAAGCTAAATACACTCTACTGTATTGCTGCTACGATTAGTCTCATTTTATGGTGCTGGTTTATGCTAACAGGCTAGCGGAAGGGATGGCATGGCAGCTTACATTAGCGCTCAGAGCACGGCAGGGATAAAAACACATTTCTTGCTCTCTATTTTCATCATTTGTTTTTGCCTTTTGTTGATTCAGAGTCCTAATCCAGCGTGTGAGGGGAAGGCAGGCTCTGGGAGTTTCATTAGGGATGGTAGCCAGTGTTTGGGCACGCTAACAGGCGAGCAGGAATTAGCCGCTAAGCCAGCGAGACCTTGGACGGCAGTGTGTGAAAACAGGGGGCTGATAATGGATATAAAGCCTTGATCAATGCAAATATTTCTTCAAGACTTGAAGACTCCAAATCCTCATGAATTTCTTAAAAGGTTTATTTGATATGATTCTGGGAAAGTATTCTCCCTTCATCCTCCTTCATCCAGCCGCCCTCCTCTCCCTCTCAAAAACCCTAATACTATTCTTCTGTCCGTGAGACATACTGTATAATGACTTCCTGCTTCAAGGTGAAAGGGTCAGAGTTCAGCCGAGGCTACAGTTTTCACAGAAGCATGAAGACTTTGAGAAGAAGCTGATTGAAGCATCCATTATTCAGAGATGCTTACCCCTTCCTTTCTGGTTTACTGCACTGTTCATCAGCCACCCCCTTCAGGTGATTACAGTACTTCACAGATGCTCAGCTGTCATTTATAAATAGTGGAGAATGTACTGTATAAATAATGCATGGCACAACAAGAGGACATTTGTCTTGTTAGGCATGCATTATGGAGTAAGCAGAGATAAGAAGCTGTGCGTTATTTCATTCCGCAGCTGTTGTTGTGTTTAGTACTTTATTTGACTCGGTGGGCTGCGCAACTGCTACAGTACGCTAATACGCTGCACTAACCTGTACTACACTGGTGCTCCCCCACCATGCCTGCAGAGCAGACAGCTCAGGGGTGGCCCTCATCCTTTAACAAACCGTGGCCTTGAGAAAAGACGGCTGTGGCCATCAGAGCCTCGGAAAACCACCACGCGATCAGGGACAGACATTTGTCATGGTGAGTGAGCTGAGGAGTCTCTCTCTCTCTCTCTCTCTCTGAGGGGGTGGGGGGGATCCAGTCAGCCTATTCCAGTCAGCTTATTCCCAGGTGAGAAGACATACAGTCCTCCACCAGATGAACCTGACTCTCTTTCATCTCAACAACTCCCCCCTCCCCACTACACTGAGGAATGTGTATGGGCCATTCACTCACTCACTCCCTACTAAAGAGGGAGCTGGAAATAAGACCAGCGTTAGCCTTGATAGAAAAACTCACAGAGAGTGGGACAACATGTTATACAAGGTGTACATACAGTTGAAGTCGGAAGTTTACATACACTTACAGTGGGGAGAACAAGTATTTGATACACTGCCGATTTTGCAGGTTTTCCCACATACAAAGCATGTAGAAGTCTGTAATTTTTATCATAAGTACTCTTCAACTGTGAGTGATGGAATCTAAAACAAAAATCCAGAAAATCACATTGTATGATTTTTAAGTAATTAATTTGCATTTTATTGCATGACATAAGTATTTGATACATCAGAAAAGCAGAACTTAATATTTGGTACAGAAACCTTTGTTTGCAATTACAGAGATCATACGTTTCCTGTAGTTCTTGACCAGGTTTGCACACACTGCAGCAGGGATTTTGGCCCACTCCTCCATACAGATCCTTCAGGTTTCAGAGCTGTCGCTGGGCAATACAGACTTTCAGCTCCCTCCAAAGATGTTCTATTGGGTTCAGGTCTGGAGACTGGGTAGGCCACTCCAGGACCTTGAGATGCTTCTTACGGAGCCACTCCTTAGTTGCCCTGGCTGTGTGTTTCGGGTCGTTGTCATGCTGGAAGACCCAGCCACGACCCATCTTCAATGCTCTTACTGAGGGAAGGAGGTTGTTGGCCAAGATCTCGCGATACATGGCCCCATCCATCCTCCCCTCAATACGGTGCAGTTGTCCTGTCCCCTTTGCAGAAAAGCATCCCCAAAGAATGATGTTTCCACCTCCATGCTTCACGGTTGGGATGGTGTTCTTGGGGTTGTACTCATCCTTCTTCTTCCTCCAAACACGGCGAGTGGAGTTTAGACCAAAAAGCTCTATTTTTGTCTCATCAGACCACATGACCTTCTCCCATTCCTCCTCTGGATCATCCAGATGGTCATTGGCAAACTTCAGACGGGCCTGGACATGCGCTGGCTTGAGCAGGGGGACCTTGCGTGCGCTGCAGGATTTTAATCCATGACGGCGTAGTGTGTTACTAATGGTTTTCTTTGAGACTGTGGTCCCAGCTCTCTTCAGGTCATTGACCAGGTCCTGCCATGTAGTTCTGGGCTGATCCCTCACCTTCCTCATGATCATTGATGCCCCACGAGGTGAGATCTTGCATGGTGCCCCAGACCGAGGGAGATTGACCGTCATCTTGAACTTCTTCCATTTTCTAATAATTGCGCCAACAGTTGTTGCCTTCTCACCAAGCTGCTTGCCTATTGTCCTGTAGCCCATCCCAGCCTTGTGCAGGTCTACAATTGTATCCCTGATGTCCTTACACAGCTCTCTGGTCTTGGCCTTTGTGGAGAGGTTGGAGTCTGTTTGATTGAGTGTGTGGACAGGTGTCTTTTATACAGGTAACGAGTTCAAACAGGTGCAGTTAATACAAGTAATGAGTGGAGAACAGAAGGGCTTCTTAAAGAAGAATTAACAGGTCTGTGAGAGCCGGAATTCTTACCGGTTGGTAGTTGATCAAATACTTATGTCATGCAATAAAATGCAAATTAATTATTTAAAAATCATACAATGTGATTTTCTGGATTTTTGTTTTAGATTCCGTCTCTCACAGTTGAAGTGTACCTATGATAAAAATTACAGACCTCTACATGCTTTGTAAGTAGGAAAACCTGCAAAATCGGCAGTGTATCAAATACTTGTTCTCCCCACTGTAGGTTGAAGTCATTAAAACTCATTTTTCAACCACTTCATAGATTTCATGTTAAAAAACTATACCTTTGGCAAGTCGGTTATCTACTTTGTGCATGACTCAAGTAATTCTTCCAACAATTGTTTACAGACAGATTATTTCACTTATAATTCACTATATCACAATTCCAGTGGGGTCAGAAGTTTACATACACTAAGTTGACTGTGCCTTTAAACAGCTTGGAAAATTCCAGAAAATTATGTCTTGGCTTTAGAAGCTTCTGATAGGCTAATTTACATCATTAGAGTCAATTGGAGGTGTACCTTTAGATGTATTTCAAGGCCTACCTTCAAAATCAGTGCCTCTTTGTTCGACATCATGGGAAAATCAAAAGAAATCAGCCAAGACCTCAGAAAAAAAATGTAGACCTCCACAAGTCTGGTTCATCCTTGGGAGCAACTTCCAAACGCCTAAAGGTACCACGTCATGTTGTGGGGGTGCAGGAGGTAGTGGTGCACTTCACAAAATATATGGCATCACGAGGAAGGAAAATGTGGATATATTGAAAGCAACATCTCAAGACATCAGTCAGGAAGTTAAAGCTTGGTCGCAAATGGGTCTTCCAAATGGACAATGACCCCAAGCATACTTCCAAAGTTGTGGCAAAATGGCTTAAGGACAACAAAGTCAAGGTATTGGAGTGGCCATCACAAAGCCCTGACCTCAATCCTATAGAATACTTGTGGGCAGAACTGAAAAAGCGTGTGCGAGCAAGGAGGCCTACAAACCTGACTCAGTTACACCAGTTCTGTCAGGAGGAATAGGCCATAATTCACCCAACTTATTGTGGGAACCTTGTGGAAGGCTACCCGAAACGTTTGACCCAAGTTAAACAATTTAAAGACAATGCTAGCAAATACTAATTGAGTGTATGTAAACTTCTGGCCCACTGGGAATGTGAGGAAAGAGATAAAACCTGAAATAAATCATTCTCTCTACTATTATTCTGACATTTCACATTCTTAAAATAAAGTGGTGATCCTAACTGACCTAAGACACAGAATTTTTACTAGGATTAAATGTCAGAAATTGTTAAAACTGAGTTTAAATGTATTTGGCTAAGGTGTATGTAAACTTCCGACTTCAACAGTATGTGCCCACCATTTTAAAAGCAGATACAGGGGTCCATTAGGGGTCACCATTTGGGAGAGATGGACCAGGGACAACACCAGTTCATACATGACGCATCGTGTCCAGAGAGATTCATAAAATCAAATATCTGGCAATACCGAAATCACACTGGAGACATTTGTTTTCCCAGGTCTGCAGAGAGACCCTGTAATAGGACAGCTGGCCTTGTTGTAACTGCTGTCAATACTGACGCCAGCTACCTGTGTCCCCCGCTCCCACAAGCATTTCAACTAAATTTGTAGGCAGAAAGAGAGGACGATCCATCTTTGTGACAGATATAAATTGTGAAAAATACCTGTCTTAGACAGGGAATATCCATGAGATGCTATAAGAGCTGAATGCAGATGTCCAAAAACTGCTTCTTCAGGTTTTCATCCGCACCAATGACAGAATCACTAATATGGATATCACCTAAATGTGCAAATCCACTCCTACCACAAATATTGTATTGGACTGCTGTACATGTCTTGCTTTTAAACTACTGGAATGTACAGTATATATAAAGTGTGATTTTAAAGGAGATATCCCTATTTTTATCCCATGTTGTGGAAGCTTGGCGAATTACATCAGGCTATTTTCAAACAACTCTACCCCTTCCCTCCCCCATCTCCTTTCTCAACAAGGCTAGAGTTACTCCCCCTTTGCACGATCTCTGCCTTTCGTTCTAAAACGTGTGGATTTGTTTAAATAGGTATAGCTAGCTAGCCAGCCAGACATTTCATACGGCTACAGCATCAGTCTACTAGCTAACCACTGGACACACAGAATGTCGAGTGATTAGGTGAAATATAACTTTAAACTCCAAAAACTATTTGTATTGTAATACCATTTCGCAACATTGTACTTTCAATTTGTCAACTTTCTGTGATATGTTCTGTCGGTTCCCTTGCTAGCCTTGCTTACATTTGCTAAACCAAAGCTAGTTTGACACTATAGCAGCTATAGCTAGCTGCAATAGTTTCAATCTTGTCAAATTGTTTTTTAATAGCCAATGTATGTAAGAAATTATTTTACATAGCAGGACATCTAACATCTAGCTAAAGTCATTCAGGGCAAGAGGCAGGGGTAGCGGGAGAGCCAGGGGCAGAGGATGGACAGGCAGAGGCAGGCAGCAGAGAGACAGAAATGGATGAGGAGAGGCTTTTTGCTCTTAGAAGTGAAAGAATGGCTGCCACACAGATTTGTATTATTTTGAAAAAATGTCTATACATTTAACAAAAATAAAGTATTCTTTCTTGAATAATTCATGTACGAACAGAATAATTGGAGGCGGCAATATAAATTACTGTTTGAATTGACTTTGAATGAATCGTAGACCTTGACCATACATATGAGAAATATCACATTCTGCCTTACTGATAATAGGCTATGTGTGCATCTGTTCATTCAGGAATTCCTCCTCAGCAAGATGGATGATGCAGACAACAGGGAGGTGGTGAGGCTGATGTTTCAGTGAGAGCCAGGGTTGGTTTTTGATGTCCTAGAGATTTACCGGCGGCGGAATGGTGAGCCACCTTGGTGCACCTGTGGCAACTACAGGGAGATGCCTACAGACAGAGAGAGGAAGGGTTGCGGTCAGGGAACAGACCTCTGAACAGGCCTGCTGCCACATTTTGCCCATTACTGCCTAGACAACGGATATTTACAGGTATAGGGTTGACGTGTTGGCAGTGGCTCATGCAGCAGAGCCTGTAGATGACGCCCGGGAGTACCGGCATGCTGCCTACACACAGTTTGTGATGTTGTAGCATGATGCTCTTGGTGTAGGAAACCGAGTTGTCATCCCCAGCTGCTGTGTTTGGAGAATCAGGGAGATTTTCCCTGATCCCCATTCACAGTAAACTGGGTTCCACCCTGGGCGCTAGGATTCTCAAAGCGTGTGGCATGATGCCATACTAGTGCTATGCCCAAAGAGTGTCCGTTGCCAGACACTTATTGGCATGAGATTAGTATGGCATCAAGTCACTTGCTTCGAACAGAACACAACCTCTCCCTGAGTTTGGATTCTCCACACAAAAACACCTGCCAGGTGCATCTTTAGGACATCATAAACCTTCTTACTGGGCACACCATGTCATATCAAAGATTCTAAAGGTTGTTCGTTTAGTTCTCATCCAAAAATGTCATCACTGCACTTTCTCCAGGCACAACAAAGTTTGAATGGGAAAATGTCCGATTTGATTTATTTATACAACTGGAAGTGTGCTTGAATAAATAATGTTACATTAGTTTGTTTGCATATTTGTTTTCTCTGGATATAACATTTCAAAGGTACAATTTCACACATTTTAGACAACGTTTGTCTATATTGAAAATTAGTTACCATTATGACAATCCTAGGGTTCTAACTTCACCCTCAAAACAACAGTTAACGCCAATGACTTCTGCCAGGTCTATGCAAGTAAATGAGAACTTACTCCAAGCCTTGCTATTCAAGGAGACATGGGACGTCCAGTGAGATAAGACATAAGACAGTGAAATAAGACAGAGGCGTGAAATGATTAGGTTATGGTACCGATATTCCAGAGGAGTTTTCAACTGTGATGTAAAACACATAACTACCACTGGACAAATTAACTCAATTACATATTTAAAGTGGTAATCAGCGAGTCGTCCATGACCCCAGGCTTCTCCCAGCTTCTTGTGTTGTTTATATATACAATCTATGGCTGTGAGTGGGAGAGCGCATAGATGCGAGAGAGAACACTTGGGCATGAGAGGGAGCATACATGAGAGGGAGCATACATGAGAGGGAGCATGCATGAGAGGGAGCATGCATGAGAGGGAGCATGCATGAGAGGGAGCATGCATGAGCATGTGCGAGAGAGTTAGAATGTAAACAGCAGGGTAGTGATCTGCTAACTAGTTGTAGATAAACAGTTGTGGTAGCAGGGACAACGTTTTCAGAAATGTTCTACTGAACAAGCATCCTCATTAGTATTGGATCTGGATCAACAAGCATCATCATTAGTATTGGATCTGGATCAACTACAGAGCAAGCATCATCATCAGTATTGGATCTGTATCAACAAGCATCATCATTAGTATTGGATCTTGATCAACAAGCATCATCATTAGTATTGGATCTGGATCAACTACAGAACAAGCATCATCATTAGTATTGGATCTGGATCAACTACAGAACAAGCATCATCATTAGTATTGGATCTGGATCAACAAGCATCATCATTAGTATTGGATCTGGATCAACTACAGAACAAGCATCATCATTAGTATTGGATCTGGATCAACTACAGTACAAGCATCATCATTAGTATTGGATCTGGATCAACTCGACCCCAAAAGAGAAGAAGTGAGAAAAAGAGGTAAGTGTTGGGTTTCGTTAAAAATTAAATTACAAAAGAAGAGGTGCGTCCTGGGGGGGGGGGAGGGGTCGCCCACAACTCCCTGATTCCAGCTTTAAGGAGTTAAGATGCAATGTGAACATGATCAAACACAAGTTAACCCTTAGGTACCAAGAAAAATCGTAAACTGATAAATGGCTAACACAGAAACTCAGAATATAACCATATCAAAAGCACCTTTGATACAGAACCTTGTGTCACTTGTCAACAATATTTGTGTGTCAGCCCAGAAATAATATACACCCCTATATGCAGGTAGAGCCCCATGAACACAGGGAGGGGAGGATTAGAGGAGGGTAAAGAGGCCAACAATATATTCTACTGTATGGCTGACGTAGCAGCATAGGTGGATCAATGGATCTAGCTGTCTAAAGCCCTCTATAGATTTAATCAGAACTAACTGTTTAAAGGCCCACTGTCGTCACATCATCACCCCATTCAAATTACCTCATGTGTACACCACCAATCACAATCTAAATAAAAAGGTTTAGGTGTGCAGAAAGGGGCTTGGGGAGGGTCTGATCTGTGTGTTTCAATAGGCTAGAATCTCGTTGTCACTCTTATTTTGTCTTCTAAACCAATGATTAGTTGGCAAGTTGGGACGTGTGATGTCACTTTTTGTGAAGAGCAGTTTAGTTGCAGCTGCTTGGCAAATTGATCATGTGATGACAGTGGGCCTTTAAGTAATGTACTCTTAAAAGTAAGGCCATGTTTAAAGAGCAGAGTAAACCTAAGAAACTGGTCTGGCATAAGGATATTTAGATCAATGCTCATTTCATCCCATTCCTTCACTATGCCAGCCAGCCATAGAGCTTTAGCTGTATGTTCCTGTCATCAGTCTGTGTGTGTGGCCTGGTGCATGGACAAAGTGCTGCATCAGTTTTGGGGTTGGGACTGGGAGGCAGGCAGGCAGGGAGGTCTCCTAGTTGCTTGATAGTGGAGGCTTCAGAGGGGTCCAGCAGCAAGGGTCTTTACAGAAGCTGATATTCATCAGGCTAAACAGAAGTGATAGAACATAACAAAAAAAGTACATTTACAGAATAAGATCTGTACAACATTGGGAATACACATATAGGGAGATAATGTTTTGGAATAGTTAACGAAAACAGGCTGTGTAGCCTGTTTTCGCCTTCTGTTGTCTCCATGGTGCTCACGTCTAGCTCAACCACTTCAGGCTCCTCCAGAAACTCATCCCCCCTTCAGAAAAAGACTGGCAGTTATACTCCAAGCATATAGTGTTGAATACTAGAGAGAGAGAGAGATGACAGTACCAGATATACAAGCCCACATAGACTACTCAAAGAAGGCAGGTGCAAAGAGAGGGACACAAAAACAGAGAAACCAACCATAAATTATGCACACACAAGAAAGTTCACGCTACCCAATAGCCATCATTGAATGGAACAGGAAAAAGGCATCTAACTATTCTCCTTATGACATTAAGCATGAGTTCTCACTTATCTGAAAGTGTGGTGCTGGATGCCACTTCAATGCTTGATAAAGCAGGCAACACATTCACAGCTAGAATAAATTATATTTGTATTTTGCGCAGGTCCCATTATTAAATCACGCATGTCACATTATATCTAGCTAGCTAGCTTGCTAATGTACACTACCGTTCAAAAGTTTGGGGTCACTTGTTCTTGAAAGAAAAGCAAATTTTTGGTCCATTAAAATAACATCAAATTGATCAGAAATACAGTGTAGACATTGTTAATGTTGTAAATGACTATTGTAGCTGGAAACGGCTGATTTTGTATTGAATATCTACATAGGCGTACAGAGGCCCATTTTCAGCAACCAACACTCCTGTGTTCCCAAGGCACGTTGTGTTAGCTAATCCAAGTTTATCATTTTAAAAGGCTAATTGATCATTAGAAAACCCTTTTGCAATTATGTTAGCACAGCTGAAAACTGTTGTGCTGATTAAAGGAGCAATAAAACTGGCCTTCTTTAGACTAGTTGAGTATCTGGAGCATCAGCATTTGTGGGTTTGATTACAGGCTCAAAATGGCCAGAAACAAATAACTTTCTTCTGAAACTTGTCAGTCTAAGAGAAATGAAGGCTATTCCATGCGAGAAATTGCCAAGAAACTGAAGATCTCGTACAACGCTGTGTACTACTCCCTTCACAGAACAGGGCAAACTGGCTCTAACCAGAATGGAAAGAGTAGTGGCAGGCCCCGGTGCACAACTGAGCAAGAGGACAAGTACATTAGTGTCTAGATGGAGAAACAGACGCCTCACAAGTCCTCAACTGGCATCTTCATTAAATAGTACACGCAAAACACCAGTATCAACGTCAACAGTGAAGAAGCGACTCCGGGATGCTGGTCTTCTAGGTAGAGATGCAAAGGAAAATCATTCTCTCTACTATTATTTCACATTCTTAAAATAAAGTGGTGATCCTAACTGACCTAAGACAGGGAATTTTTACTAGGATTAAATGTCAGAAATTGTGAAAAACTGAGTTTAAATGTATTTGGCTAAGGTGTATGTAAACTTCCGACTTCAACTGTATACTACTAATGTTAGTCGAGCGCCATTACAGTTCTATCACTCTCAAACAGAGAAATACACATTAGCTAGCCGCCAATGCAACATTTAAGTAGGTTGTAAATGATCATGACTCTCAAGAACACACATGCTTATTTAAATATCCTGACTGGTTTTAGATCGTAAATACCATGTACACCTTAGTTATTTATCAAGACAGCCAGATAATTTAGATAGCATAAAGTTTGGATTCTCCATTCACAAACATCACAGTTAACATTAGCTAGCTAGCTGGTGCCACATTTTGGTAACGTTACCTGCCAAGTAGAAAACAGGCCATCGCTGCATCAGACTTCAGCCCTTTTAGGGCCATAACTTCTATCCAGCAATCAAAATTATTAACTATATTTACTCTCCCGAGCCTTATCATTTAGTTGCTTGGCTAAACTTGTTTTTTTGGCACCTGTATCTGCAACCGGTGGTGCTGGACACTTGCCTAAGAAATCCGCCATTGTTGATTGCGCTCGGAAGATGATGACCACGCCTCCGAGTGACGCTGCTCAAAGATGGAGGGTGCAGCCCTCCAATTCGAAAACAAGAGTCGTACCAGCTTTTGTTGACCAATCGTAAAACTGAAAATCTTAATGCAATTTTGTAAAGGCCCAAAAGCACTTTTTTGTAATTGTTTTTTTTACTATCATTCCACTATTACTGCAGGTATATTATAGACATTTTATGGCATTATAATGCAAAGAATATTCTGCTCCTTTAATGTATACTAGGAATATGTTTGTAATAATATGTTCAGACTGTACATACAGGTAACTGCCAAAATAAAATAAACACTATATTAGTATATTAAAAGCATATGCTTCCACAGAGGTGTGGTTCCTGAGTAAATTAAGCAATTAACATCCAATCATGTATATAAATGCCCAGTTGCCCATTATTTTGGCTACCATGGCTAGAAGAGATCTCAGTGACTTTGAAAACAGAGGTCTCAAAGGAAAATATAGGGTTTAAAGTTTGTGTGTGTGTGTTTGTGTCTGTGTCTGTGTCTGTGTGTGTGTGTGTGTCTCAGTCACCAGATCTTAACCCAATTGAACCCTTTTTGGTAGTTACCTGTATATCTACATAAAGAAAGAAACAGACAGGGGTATGGTGAATCTCACCTGTTTTACCAGTGTTCTTCATTGAGGTCTTGTTGGAAGACTCTGTCTCAAATCCATCCAGAGTGAGCTCCTGATACTCCATGGACACCTTGGTGTCTTGATCTACGATGTTGATTGGTGACTGGTTCCTCTGTCTGCATTCTGGGTAGGCTGATGACCAGCCCTCCTCTGGCCCGTATGTACCTAGACCAGAAGAAAGAAACAAAACAATATACTGTATACACTATATATACAAAAGTATGTGGACACCCCTTCAAATTTGTGGATTCTGCTATTTCAGCTACACCCGTGGCTGACAGGTGTATAAAACTGAGCACACAGCCATGCAATCTCCATAGACAAACATTTTCAGTAGAATGGTCTTACTGAAGAACTCAGTGACTTTAAATGTGGCACCGTCATAGGATGCCACCCTTCCAACAAGTCAGTTCGTCAAATTTCTGCCCTGCTACAGCTGCCCTGGTCAACTGAAAGTGCTGTTATTGTGAAGTGGAAATGTCTAGGAGCAACAATTTCTGAGCCACGAAGTGGTAGGCCACACAAACTCACAGAACGGGACTGCCTGTCCTCGTTTGCAACACTCACTACAGAGTTCTAAACTGCCTCTGGAAGCAACCACAGCAGAATAACTGTACATGAAATGTGTTTCCATGGCCGAGCAGCTGCACACAAGCCTAAGATCACCATGTGCAATGCCAAGCGTCGGCTTGATTGGTGTAAAGCTTGCCGCCATTGTAAACGCGTTCTCTGTTGTAATGAATCACGCTTCACCATCTGGCAGTCCGACGGACAAATCTGGGTTTGGCGGATGCCAGGAGAACGCTACCTGCCCCATTGCATAGTGCCAACAGTAATGTTCATTGGAGGATGAATAATGGTCTGGGACAATTTGTCATGGTTTGGGCTAGGCCTTTCTAGACAATTCTGTGCTTCCAACTTTGTGGAAACCGTTTGGGGAAGGCCCTCTCCTGTTTCAGCATGACAAGAAATGGTTTGTCATGATCAGTGTGGAAGAACTGTACAGAGCCCAGACCTCAACCCCATCGAACACCTTTGGGATGAATTGGAACACCAACTGCGAGCCAGGCTGAACACCTTCCTAATATTGAGTTGCACCCCCGACCCCCCCCCCCCCCCCCCCCCCCCCCCTTTTTGGCCCTCAGAACAGCCTCAATTCGTCAGGGCATAGACTACAAGGTGACGAAAGCGTTCCACAGGGATGCTGGCCCAAGTTGACTCCAATGCTTCCCACAGTTGTGTCAAGTTGGCTGGATGTCCTTCGAGTGGCGGACCATTGTTGATACACACGGGAAACTGTTGAGGGTGAAAAACCCAGCAGCATTGCAGTTCTTGACACACTCAAACATGTGTGCCTGTGGTAGTTTTATCATAAAGTAAACAAAGCTACACCTCCCAACAAATGGAGAGGTGAGGGCAGTGTGCTCTAAGATGAAACCCCAAACTCTTAGCTGAGTGGCAAGGCCCGGGCCAAGACCAGACACCTCCATGTAGAACTGACTCAAGAGGGGAGAGGAGCAGGCCGGATGTCACCATTCTTCTGCCACCTCCCTCAGATAAATCAAACAGAGAGAAGGACAGAAAGGGAGGGAGAGGACAGGGTCAATGCCATGGAAACTGTGGAGGAGGGAGAATATAGAGAATATAGTCCCTCTCCTCTCCCCACAGCAGGCATGGTCTCCTCAGTGTGGGGTCACAGTAAGTCTTCCACAGCAGGCATGGTCTCCTCAGTGTGGGGTCACAGTAAGTCTTCCATAGCCATCCAACCATAAAACACCAGACCAGCCAAGTGAAATCAAGTGATTCTTTAGAATCCAGTGAAGGGGAATTAATTTGGTTGTGGATAGCACACTATAAAAACACATTCAACAAAGGCATACATATCCCAACAACATATCAATATACAGTACAATATCATTCAACAGCACAGCACCCTGGTCCATACCCATAAACATTCCGCTTAATTGATTTCAAATTCAGAACTACTTCAGATATTAGTAACTACATAATATTAATGTACATAATAATTGGAAGCATGAGCAAAATATCAGAGTTATCACGATGAGAAACAACATCTCTCTAAACACAAACTCATATTGCATGGGATGTCTAGTTTAATTTACTATACAAGGACTTAGAAATCAATCATTTAACCTTGTACAATGATTACAACTGCACAACACGCTGTATGTAGCATTTGACTTAAAAACGGGCATAAAATACATTATCTTATCATATTCTTATCTCCAATAGATATGCTTCATTCATATCTTATCATATTCTTATCTCCAATAGATACGCTTCAATACAGTATCTTATCTTGTTCTTATCTCCAATAGATATGCTTCAATACAGTATCTTATCTTGTTCTTATCTCCAATAGATGTGCTTCAATACAGTATCTTATCATATTCTTATCTCCAATAGATACGCTTCAATACAGTATATTATCTTGTTCTTATCTCCAATAGATAATAGATATGCTTCAATACAGTATCTTATCTTGTTCTTATCTCCAATAGATACGCTTCAATACAGTATCTTATCATATTCTTATCTCCAATAGATACGCTTCAATACAGTATCTTATCATATTCTTATCTCCAATAGATATGCTTCATTGTGTCCTAACCTTGAGTTCTATTGACTTTCCCCTGCAGTATTGCCATCCTGTTCTCTCTGTACAGCAGTGGTAGGTGACTAGATTTAGCCGTGGGATGATTTTTGTCAGAGCAGATGTTCGGGGGGAGGGGGGTTGGGGGTTTGGGAAATTTACACTGCAAATTGACCAACACTAAGCCCAAAAAGAGATTGTATTTGAACAATAACAATGCATAACAATACTGTCATACCTTAATGACATTGAGACATGATAATGATTTTTTATTAGTGGGAATACTTGGGAACAGATTTCCTATATTAAACTCATTTTAGCTGAATTCTTGAATTCTTGGATTATTGGTGATTTTACAGTTTTTCTTTACCCTCCCCCAAGAATCTAAACATGTAACACTCTGGCTGGTATGAAGCCTCCCACTCTGCCCCCTCGTACTACTCTCTATATCTGCAGCATGAACACTCGGGCTAAAGTGCACCCCTAATTGAAAGCATCATCTGGGCTACCAGGGTTCTAAAATGAATTTGTCTATGATTACTCATGCCCTGCACGCGTCCGGAGCGTTTGGTAATGTCTATTTCATTGAATTAGGAAGCATCCTCTTCTCCTGCCCCCTATCCTAGCCTTGGGGTGTATTGATTAGAGAGGTCTGGGTTTCATATAGGAGAGCGCAGGGTATGGATCCAGGCAGCCGCAGCCTGTTAATGAATGCAGTGGAGAGCTGGTATGAAGCCATTAGTCATTGCTTTAATGCGGATAGGAACTAAAACTATCGGCATGCCATCAGGTGTCACGTCAACATTGCATTTCCATCTGACCTCCGCCTCCCAGAGATGGATAGAGTGCAATTTCTATGCTTCCCATTCTTACGTTTCAGCTTCAAACAGCTGAAAATACTATTTTTGGGGGTTTTGGAAAATATATTTCACAACGGTTTAGACTATAAACTATACTTGCTTGTTTTGTCAGAAACTGAAATTAGGTAAACTATTAAGAGTTTTAGCAACAAGGAAATGGATGAGCGATTTCTGCATCTTAACATTTTCTCTAACTGGACTTCAAAGGGGTTTGTACTCTACTTCTATCTCTCTGGTGACAGTTAAGACTTGTAGTTTATGTTATGGACAAAGGAATGGATTGAGAATCACAGAAACACATTTACTAGGCTTGTGAGAGATTGGAGGCTAATATATCTGACAAGCTATAGATAGATAGATAGATAGATAGATAGATAGATAGATAGATAGATAGATAGATAGATAGATAGATAGATAGATAGATAGATAGATAGATAGATAGATAGATAGATAGATAGATAGATAGATAGATAGATAGATAGATAGATAGATAGATAGATACAGTGGGGAGAACAAGTATTTGATACACTGACGATTTTGCAGGTTTTCCCACTTACAAAGCATGTAGAAGTCTGTAATTTTTATCATAGGTACTCTTCAACTGTGAGTGACGGAATCTAAAACAAAAATGCAGAAAATCACATTGTATGATTTTTAAGTAATTAATTTGCATTTTATTGCATGACATAAGTATTTGATACATCAGAAAAGCAGAACTTAAGATTTGGTACAGAAACCTTTGTTTGCAATTACAGAGATCATACGTTTCCAGTAGTTCTTGACCAGGTTTGCACACACTGCAGCAGGGATTTTGGCCCACTCCTCCTTCCAGATCCTTCAGGTTTCGGGGCTGTCGCTGGGCAATACGTACTTTCAGCTCTCTCCAAAGATTTTCTATTGGGTTCAGGTCTGGAGACTGGCTAGGCCACTCCAGGACCTTGAGATGCTTCTTACGGAGCCACTCCTTAGTTGCCCTGGCTGTGTGTTTCGGGTCGTTGTCATGCTGGAAGACCCAGCCACGACCCATCTTCAATGCTCTTACTGAGGGAAGGAGGTTGTTGGCCAAGATCTCGCGATACATGGCCCCATCCATCCTCCCCTCAATACGGTGTAGTCATCCTGTCCCCTTTGCAGAAAAGCATCCCCAAAGAATGATGTTTCCACCTCCATGCTTCACGGTTGGGATGGTGTTCTTGGGGTTGTACTCATCCTTCTTTTTCCTCCAAACACGGCGAGTGGAGTTTAGACCAAAAAGCTCTATTTTTGTCTCATCAGACCACATGACCTTCTCCCATTCCTCCTCTGGATCATCCAGATGGTCATTGGCAAACTTCAGACGGGCCTGGACATGCGCTGGCTTGAGCAGGGGGACATTGCGTGCGCTGCAGGATTTTAATCCATGACGGCGTAGTGTGTTACTAATGGTTTTCTTTGAGACTGTGGTCCCAGCTCTCTTCAGGTCATTGACCAGGTCCTGCCGTGTAGTTCTGGGCTGATCCCTCACCTTCCTCATGATCATTGATGCCCCACGAGGTGAGATCTTGCATGGTGCCCCAGACCGAGGGAGATTGACCGTCATATTGAACTTCTTCCATTTTCTAATAATTGCGCCAACAGTTGTTGCCTTCTCACCAAGCTGCTTGCCTATTGTCCTGTAGCCCATCCCAGCCTTGTGCAGGTCTACAATTTTATCTCTGATGTCCTTACACAGCTCTCTGGTCTTGGCCATTGTGGAGAGGTTGGAGTCTGTTTGATTGAGTGTGTGGACAGGTGTCTTTTATACAGGTAACGAGTTCAAACAGGTGCAGTTAATACAGGTAATGAGTGGAGAACAAGAGGGCTTCTTAAAGAAAAACTAACAGGTCTGTGAGAGCCGGAATTCTTACTGGTTGGTAGGTGATCAAATACTTATGACATGCAGTAAAATGCAAATTAATTATTTAAAAATCATACATTGTGATTTTCTGGATTTTTGTTTGTCAAGCAGCTACGAAAAAAACACAGGGCAGGTGCAAAATGCCAGAACGAAAATACACAAAAGACAGATACACGATACATGATACATAGAGCGGCAGTATGAAACGGTATCAAAATACAAGAAGTCTGGAGTGCAAAAAAGCTATCAAAAGACATTGCATAGTATGGGTGGATGGCTGAATATGTACACTATACATTGGTGGATGTTGGATGGTTAACTATACTATACAGATGGCAGAGAAATACTTAAATAGCTAAAAGTGCGTATGATATAAGTGAGGGTAATAATAGTTTACTTAATATACAGACTGGTTAAATTAACAGGTAAGTGAATATTTTGCATGGTTAAATTAACTGTACAGGTAAATATACAGTTAAATTTACAGGTAAGTGAATATTTGCATGCGTACATTAACTGTCACCATAAGAGAGAGAGGATGGAGGGATTAACTGTCACCATAAGAGAGAGAGAACGGAGGGATGAAGGAAGAAATAGAGAAGGCAGAGGAGAGAAATCCACCTGAATGACAAGAGAGCCATATTGGCCCTAGAAGAGTGAATTTCCCTGTTTCCTATAAATATGAAGACTGTATATCACACTCACAGAGTGGAGTGGTAATACATACTTATCTCCCTGACAACCAGGCACAAGGCAGAAACATCATCAGAAAAAAAAATGCGACATGCACAATCATATATTCAGGTCAACAGGGAGAGGGTTTTAGATTTCTAATGTGTCATGCATTTTTCATGGCCATTTGTCTGTGATTTTCTGGAGAGCATGCACAGTTTATTTCAGCAAATTATGAATACCATAAAAACACCTTTATGGTGCTTTCAACCTCCAGGGACTTGAGGCTTTTCAGTCAATTAAGAGCGATTTCTTCAACGGCCTCAACACTTGCGACCTTGCTCATTTCATATTGAAAAACTGCCATATTCCAATTGTCTGCATAAACAAAACCATAATTGCGTGAGGCTGCTTAAAGAGCACAATTATGGAACATTTGCCCAAAGACAGCATTGTTACACAAAAGCAAACACACCTTAGGGGGAATTTGCCTTTGGAAAAAATATACCATTCTCCAAGGAACAGAACAAAGCACAAAAGGATGTTATGCAGAAAAAGCATTGTGTAGAAATAACATTGAAGCACAAGGCACCGTACTTCAAACTCCAGCACCTATTTCAGGAAGCTCTATGGTCCTCTCCTAGGGCCATGATTCCATCAAGATTAGTGGGAAATGGCAGAAATCAATGTTATGAGAAGTCTGCTGGTATTTTAGTGATCTCTGCCTTGCCAGGAAAGGTCCAATTGAGTCAGTCAAGGTATTATATGTAATCTTCCAGTGCAGCCAGCATGGGAAAAGCCCCTCTCAAATCCTCTACAACGGAGGAAAATACACAGCTTACTGCACCCTATCCAGCAACACCTATTACAATGGCTACCACTGTAACCAATTAAACAAGGTTAATTTGTACTGGAATGGGTGTGTGTGTGTGTGTGTGTGTGTGTGTGTGTGTGTGTGTGTGTGTGTGTGTGTGTGTGTGTGTGTGTGTGTGTGTGTGTGTGTGTGTGTGTGTGTGTGTGTGTGTGTGTGTGTGAGAGAGAAAGAGAGAGA
The DNA here is from genome assembly GCA_023634145.1 of Thymallus thymallus. Taxonomy (NCBI): domain Eukaryota; kingdom Metazoa; phylum Chordata; class Actinopteri; order Salmoniformes; family Salmonidae; genus Thymallus; species Thymallus thymallus. The sequence continues at coordinate 31,398,513 of CM042410.1, read as the reverse complement.
CAGAGACAGAGAGACAGAGAGACAGAGAGACAGAGAGAGAGAGAGAGAGAGAGAGAGAGAGAGAGAGAGAGAGAGAGAGAGAGAGAGAGAGAGAGAGAGAGAGAGAGAGAGAGAGAATATGTTGTGAGGTGCGGGTCCTAAAGGGGAAGGATAGCAACCGCATGTCTGGATTTATTTGATATATTAGGCCCTGGCTCTCTGAGTGGAATGTTCTGGTGCAGAGAAAGAAGCTTTTTTTGCCCAATTATTCTTGTTCCCAAGCACTAAGGAACTCAGTGATGTACTGTAATGTAGATATAGGGTACACTGTGGGCCAAAAGAGCCACTGCTGCCCCAATGAGGGAGAGATGGAGAATGTTGTTGTCAGTGGTGGCATTAGAGGTTGTTGCCGTGGTTAATGGATTGTTGTTTTCAGATTTGGTTAATCTAGTTAGTAAAACATGCCTTGTGGCCATAAAATCACATACAATGAGGTGTCAAGAAGACCTGGCAGTTCCCAGCTGTCTGGAATGAGGCTTTAATAAGCTAGTGAAGGGAATTACGGCAGCATACAATGATTAGGTGATGACAATGAAAGAAAACATGACCGTGTATAGGTGAGTCAACTGGGAAATTAACAACAAAATGTTGACATCCCAAAAAAACATGCTCTGGAATTTCTAAATCATTCTATTGAAGCAGTGCCGGTGAAATACTTATAACGTCAACAGATTATGTGCAGGCGGCTGCACACCACTTTCTCACTACCATGCCTCTCGACCTCCATTACACATCTCAGAGAAAACTATCATTATCATTGACGGTTGTCCTTGGGTTATTAAATTCACATTATGCTTTTACAATGGGAGTCATACACTGAGGAATTAAACGAATCGGCTAAAGCTATTTCCATAGATGGCATAAACAGCCTTCATCCATCCCTCTAGCTGCTCACACACTGACTCCTCTCCTCTCACCTTGGGTACAGGGACAATTCCCAGACAGTGGGATGTGTTAGTCAGACCCGTGGACATATGGGGGGAAAACGGGATGTCTGCTGGGCTGTCCCGCCACTCAGCCTTAATTAGAGATGTCGTGTGTGTGTCTGTGTGTGTGTGTGTGTGTGTGTGTGTGTGTGTGTGTGTGTGTGTAGAGCGGCACTGCATCCATAATGCTAGCGGGTCCCTGACAGGCCCCTTAAGCATGTGAGGATGCTGTCACAGTCTATTTCACAGCTGTCCCCCGCTCTGCTATGCATCAAACATCCTTATGGCCACAATACACACACTATAACCTACAGTACACATCCTCGCACATACCCAAATAGAAAATCCAATACACTGTATACCCAAGAATACAGCCACACGTGCAGAGAGACAATACAAACAGATTTCACAATTCCCCCACTCATTTTCACTACTCCATCAATACACACGTAAACAGGAATAAAGGCTATTAAATGTGCTATTCCCAAAAAATCTGAATAAAAGTGAGGGTCTTGCCTTGCGCCTCCACCCCCAGAATATCCTCTTTTTCTAGCTCAGCAGTGGCCACAATAGTCAGTGAATGTGAACAGAATGAGAGCAGTTAGTGATGTTATTCTTCTGTTTCTACGCTCCTTTCTTCAGTGGCTAGAGTCATTAAGTTGATATAACATATTCTCCTCCCCGGTAGACTTTGTGCTTTGACTGAGACGAAAGATGCCATTTATCTTCTTAAGCTTCCTGTCATTGCGTTTGAAGCTGCGCTTGTTTCACCATCTCCATATTCCTTCACTTAGAACAACCAGAGATGAATGCAGCCAAATCAGGCTTGCAAATGAATACATAATTTATTCACAAACCGCTAGTTTCATTTTGTCTTTTTTTAGCTTCAATCATGAGCAGTGATGAGCGCCAAGCAAATCACTGTGATAATGGTGCTAGCGGTTGGTGAAAACAGAAATAGTGTTGCTGTAGATGTAGACGATGATGATCATGATAATGACAATTATGGTGATGATGACAGTGAAAGGTGACTGTTCTGGCTGATAGAGGACTAATGTGGATTTGTTTTGTGGTTGCTTTTCACAAGCTAATTCATTGCTTTTAATTAGGCATGCTCTCAACGATTGACAGTCCAGGATTTTGAGTTTTAATGTGTGTGTTGCGATTCTGTTGTTTATTTATGTTATTCAATTTCAAGCTGTTCCATGGCATGCATTTATTAGATATATATCAAGCTAAAATAAAAGTGTGATAACAGGCACAGATTATTTTGGTTTGATTTTACTTGTTACTTTGAAAAATTCATTATTGGTCTTTATTTTTAAATATCTAGAAGAACCAGCTATTGCCCCAGAAATGTCTGTACGTTTTTTTTTAGGTCCAGGCCTGATCTAAAGTCCACTGCTTGGCATGGAGGGTCCATGTCTCTTATACGAGATGAACATGAACATCCTTCCTCTCCAGAGCCTCCTGCCTGAGAGGGATGATGGGAGGAAGGTCAAAGAGCAAAAGGGCACATTCCTGACATCACACAGCCAGCAGACAGCTACTGTAGGCCAGCACTCTGGGTACCTGTGATCTGTATTCACCTAGCCCAGCAGTATCTGTTGACCTTCCTGCCTGTCTGACAACACTTGCTCCAAATATATGAGCTATCCCTCTCTCTCTCTGTGTGTGTGTGTGTGTATGTGCCTTTGTGCGTGTGAGAGACTGAAGCACATGTGTGCATGAAACCGTAGTGACGGTATACATTGTCAAAGCAAAACGGCAAGATTTGCAATTTCCATGGCAACAGATCATAATCATTTGACCTTGCCAGTGATTGCATTTCTGTTTGTTCTTGTGTTGTTTCTGAATTGTTCCATTGTCCCATCCTTTTCTTTCCTTGTGATAAATAAAAGATAATGAAAGCCCCTTGAGCAAAGAATGAAAAATCTAATTCTAGCAATACTTCAAAGAGATTTAACCAAGTTAGAGGAGGGGGGAGAAGCAAGAAGAATCAGAAAGTTAGAGGAGGGGGGAGAAGCAGGAAGAAGCAGAAACGGAGGAGGGAGGAGAAGCAGGAAGAAGCAGAAAGTTAGAGGAGGGGGGAGAAGCAAGAAGAATCAGAAAGTTAGAGGAGGGGGGAGAAGCAAGAAGAAGCAGAAAGTTAGAGGAGGGGGGAGAAGCAAGAAGAATCAGAAAGTTAGAGGAGGGGGGAGAAGCAGGAAGAATCAGAAAGTTAGAGGAGGGAGGAGAAGCAGGAAGAAGCAGAAAGTTAGAGGAGGGGGGAGAAGCAAGAAGAATCAGAAAGTTAGAGGAGGGGGGAGAAGCAGGAAGAATCAGAAAGTTAGAGGAGGGGGGAGAAGCAGGAAGAAGCAGAAAGTTAGAGGAGGGGGGAGAAGCAAGAAGAATCAGAAAGTTAGAGGAGGGGGGAGAAGCAAGAAGAAGCAGAAAGTTAGAGGAGGGGGGAGAAGCAGGAAGAAGCAGAAAGTTAGAGGAGGGGGGAGAAGCAAGAAGAATCAGAAAGTTAGAGGAGGGAGGAGAAGCAGGAAGAAGCAGAAAGTTAGAGGAGGGGGGAGAAGCAGGAAGAAGCAGAAAGTTAGAGGAGGGGGGAGAAGCAAGAAGAATCAGAAAGTTAGAGGAGGGGGGAGAAGCAGGAAGAAGCAGAAAGTTAGAGGAGGGAGGAGAAGCAGGAAGAAGCAGAAAGTTAGAGGAGGGGGGAGAAGCAGGAAGAAGCAGAAAGTTAGAGGAGGGGGGAGAAGCAGGAAGAATCAGAAAGTTAGAGGAGGGGGGAGAAGCAGGAAGAAGCAGAAAGTTAGAGGAGGGAGGAGAAGCAGGAAGAAGCAGAAAGTTAGAGGAGGGAGGAGAAGCAGGAAGAAGCAGAAAGTTAGAGGAGGGGGGAGAAGCAGGAAGAAGCAGAAAGTTAGAGGAGGGGGGAGAAGCAGGAAGAAGCAGAAAGTTAGAGGAGGGAGGAGAAGCAGGAAGAAGCAGAAACGGAGGAGGGAACTAAAGATATCAATAGAGCGCCTGTGGCAACATCTCATATTCTGCAACACAAAAAAGGGACAGCTTCCAAGTTCAAAGTTATTTCCTCACTGCCACCACAATACCAGAGGATAAGAACATCAAATCACAATTGTGGCTACTAAAATATACTGTAAAGACCTCAAATGAAGAGACTGGTTTAACAATTGGTTGTTCTTTGTTTTCATATAGAGTACTAAACATGTTCTAGTGTGAGTGGACATTGTCAGAGAATGGCTGGGTTGTGGAAGACTCATTTATTGGCTTAATTGGCACCTATTCATTAGCCCTATAACCCCTCTTCCTCTCTCTCTTGCCTTTAACAAGTTAGGTGTTCACCATGGCAACCACAAATCTCCTGACAACCAGACTCTGCTGTTCGGTTATCATTGCAATGTGACACTGTGCAATGTGTTACTTTCAGAGGGCTCTCTAAACTCCACACATTCCGTGTGCCTCCCTATCCATGAGAGATGGGGCTGACAAAAGGTCCCTTCCCCGGTGCAGGGATAAAAGGATACAGGCATTAGATGTAATGGCTCATCTGTTATGAAATGATACTCACACCTCTCTCTCTCTCTCAGCCTCCCTACTGAGAAGGTCCTCCTAAGCCTCCTCCACACACTGCAGCACTCACCCATCCACGCACACACAGAGACCCATTTTCAACCAGTGTGGATATCAGTTTAAAATTGACTCGTCTCTTCAGATCCCAGTATCTGTTGTCGGTTGGAAGGAGGAGGGGGTGAGAGAGGGAGAAGGGGAGTTTAGAGGAGAGGGGTAAGGGTAGAGCAGCAGTCTTGGCTGATTGGCTCCCCTCTGCCTCTTTTATTGGGACTGTTCAAGTTCCCTTACAGGGGAGCGCTGCTGGCCCTCTCCTCCAGCTGCAGCCCAAAATGACAGCAGACCCTACCGCCTTCACTCTAGACAGACACTCAGACACAGTAACACGGGGGATGGCCCCAACTCAGATTCCCATTGATTGAGTAATTTTAATTAAAAGATACAAGCTGCTTTAGATACCAGAGTCATTCCGTTTTTGTCCAGCCCCCCTCCATCTCTGTCTGCATTGCTTTATATTCTGAGGTGGCCGGCAGTGTTTTTCTGACAGACATGGTGAAAGCAGCCTGTTGTTTTTCTCTCCCCCACTACGCTGTGTTCTGTATTGATGGCACAAATAATGCATTCAAGGGCAGCGCCCGCCTTCCATCTGCCTGCTAAGGCAGAGGATGAGCACGTTAAGCCGCAGTTTCTATTACTGCTGTTGTTCTTCGCTTGACGCCATGAAAGTTTTGCGGTTCTGAAAGTCGATCGTCCTCTCCTTTACTAACTGTGACCTCTGATCGTATGGCACGCTGTGGGTGGGTGTGTGTGACGGTCCTTGTCCCACATACCTTGGCAGGGCAGGTGGGTTTATGAGTCACTGTGTTAATTATAGAAACTGGACAGTTCATTAACCACAGCATGGTTTCCATATCACAAAGGGCTGAGGTCATTATGATATGGCTGACCTGATCTACTCCTGACTCCTATAGGGTATTATATAAATATTATACATTTCATCAAGTAATACAGAAACTGTAGACAGCCAAGTCCTTTTTTCAACACCAGCTCTTTAAGGTTCCTGTGATGTCCACCCCCCACATGTGAAGTCATTCCTTGAGTAGCGACGGCTCCTTTGTGGATTTGTTTGGAGGTACGATGGGAGATTGAGAGGTGATGAATGAGCCCAGTGAGACCGCCCCTAAAATGGCCTTTAAACTGCCTTCATTGATTTTCAGTTCCCGGCGAATGCTCTCCTGGGATAACACGACTACTACCTACACGGCTTGACTGATCTCCATCCTCAAACCTCCTATTATAATTATTCCTCAAAAGTGAAAAAAATCCTATTACATCAAGCAGACACATGTACTAAATGTGATAAAGCTGAACTGTTCTGATGCAATACTCCAGCAACATACAATGGGTTGAGCTATAAACACTGCTGTCTTATCCCCAACCTGATGGGCCATCACGTTGCACATTCACAGCAAAGTAAAGTCTTGAAAGGTTCATGTAATACTTGACTGTAAAACCTATTGTGCCTATAAACTAATGTTGCAGATGCCTTATGATGACATATTCCTGTCCTGACGATCTGGCTAACTTATTCCCAACATCTCTGATCTTGACAGGTTCCATATTTTATCATCAGCAGATGGCGGTTCCTAAGGGAGGATATGAGAGACAGAGAGAGAGCAGTTGGCCTCTGAGTAGAAACAGATTTAAGCGAGACATAACAGACAACATCCACTACAGAGGAACAGGGAACATAAATGAGCGTTGTCTGTTAACTGTCATTCATTATTTACTGCTGCCTCTTTGTGCCTTGGATGGGCTAATATTGTTGTATCAAATAAATAAATATATCATATTCAATTGACTGTGTTTCTACAATGCTGGTGGAAAGGACACAGAAAGAACCATCACTGTAGTGCAGTCACCTCTTTACCCAGAGCCCTGAGCGTAGCCCTCCTCTGTGTCATACTTAAAAACTTTATCAACAAAACACAGCTTCCTTCCTATTCTCAGCAACCTTTGGCCTGTCATGCTATACATAACATAAATCAACATGAGCAGCAAACAACATTACAATAATCAAATAATGGATTGCACCTTTCACTGGGGATGCACAATCCATTAAAATTCAATTTAGCCCCACACTTATTTCTCCAAACAAGTAAAAGTGCCAGTCATCATTTTCGGGGGAGCGACTCGGCACTCCTGAGCCTCCAAGATTGATGAGAGGAGAGATTAACACTTCATTGTAAACGCCACTGGAGATACAATGACTGTAATGAGATAAATGTACTGAGGAGAGTCAGAGCACGAGAGAAGGAGAGGAACAGAGAGAGAGAACAAAAGGCCGGCTGCAGTGTGATCTGTGGTCCAGTGAGGAGGACCTCTGACTGGTGCTGGGCCCGGGGCAAGAGGAGAGGGAGTCAGTATTAAAGGCAGCACAGAACAGTGCAGGCGGCTTTATCAATCACGTTGAAGTCTCAAACACCATTTATCAGCTCCAACATTTCTCCCTCGCACCACAGTTAGTGTTGTCTGTCTGTCTGTCTGTCTGTCTGTCTGTCTGTCTGTCTGTCTGTCTGTCTGTCTGTCTGTCTGTCTGTCTGTCTGTCTGTCTGTCTGTCTGTCTGTCTGTCTGTCTCTCTTTCTCTCTTTCTCTCTCATGGCCACTAATGCCTGCTCACGCTGTGGTGTCCGTGTTTGATTTGCAAACTATTGGAGCACTGGGCTTGTGCTGACCGAGGTCATGGAGAATGTTAGCTCACACCTCTCTACTCCCTCCCTCTCCTCTGCCTCACTCCCTGCATCTTACTGCAGTACATTTTTCATGGATTAAATTCCCCCACTGTGTGAAACTCAGATCAAAACAAGGAACTCCATAAATCTAGCTATCCAATGTGGGTGTTTGATGGTCTGGAGTGGTAGAGAGAGAGAGAGCTGAGTGCCTAAGTGTGCATGCTGCTCATGTGATCCTATTGTGTCTATATGGGACTGCAGTTCACGCAGCATGAAATACCAGTGGGGGGCTAAGTGGGAGTGCTGTGTTAAATACCTCCTTTCTCCTCCACGTAATTCCTTGGGACAGGTGGTGTTGCATATAAGTAGCTCCCCCCTCCCTTCTCTACATGGTTCCTGTGGGATGATGGGGTGGTGTCGCATTAAATACCTCCCTCCCACTCTACATGGTTCCTGGGGGATACTCTTATAGCATGCTGCCAGTAAACACGGCTCATTACAAGGGCTTTTATTTTGAAGCTGTAAAGACGCATCAAAATCAATTCCTCCTTGCCTTTTGATCTGCCATGTCAGAGCCTGCACGCTACTCAAGTGCAAACGGCTTGATTGAGACACTAGAGTGAGGCCCTTGAGAAATGGGGATGTGATGTGTATTGTGAAGTCCCTCTGTACACGGTGGTGTCCCTGCACTATGTGTGTGCTCCAGAATACAGTCTGACACCATGTTGCATATTCTACTCTTAAAAGACAGACACATCATTAATGCACTTGGCACTCTTTACTGACATCTCCAGGGATTAGGAAAATGCTGGAGGGAACGATGAAACAAAGAAAGAGAAAGAGACGTGATGAAGAGAGAGGTAAAGACAAAAAGGAAGAAAGAGAGAGACAGCAAGTTAGAAAAAGAGAGTGAGAGAGGGAGACAACGGAGGAGGTATTTAAACTACAAATGAAGCTTGACTGTCAGGTAAAAAGCGCCTTAGGCTTTTGTGATGTCAGTCAATCTGATGGAGAGATTTGACACACAATACCAGCAGGTCGACCGTCAAGTGGACACAAGACGCCTGTGCCAGGACCCCAAATGCTTCATCCATAATCTGCCTGCCAATTCACATCAAATTCACTTCTCTTGCATGACAGTTCCCTCACAGTCCTGACTTTGACAAGGCCGCCTTGGCACCAGCATCCAAATTATAAAGCTAAAATATAATGTTCTTGTCACTTTTTCAGGTTCCCCCCCCCCCCCCCCCCCCAGAAGGGATTGGGAAGAGAGAGTGATCCCTGCTAACCTGCCAGGTCTGTAGTTTGTCTTTGAAGTTTCACTTCCCCTCCTTGAAAGGTGGGTGTATTTAAGATGATCTAAGCATATCATGAAATTAAACCATACATGAATGAAATTAAAATCATACACAAAAGATGTTGAAAACTTAGAACATTATAACTATGCTTTAATATGGAAATGGTTTTGTGAGGTTTGTGCAAATGATTTAGTACTGTAAGTAAGACTGTTTTAATGTCCATTCCTAAATAAATACAGAGAGAGATGATATGAGGTGGAAGAGATCAATGGGGTCTTCTTGGGGTGAGGAGGCCTTCCTGCCCTTCCTATTCCCTGTTCGACCTGGCTTTGTCCCTGCTGTCTAAATGGACTATTTTAAGTCTCTCTCTGACCCTTTGCAGAAAATCCATTTAATGAGAAAGGCTTGGTAAGAGGGGGGCAGACACCTTCTATATGTTCCCGTCAGGCCAGAGTGGCTAGGCTTTTCCATTCCAGCGTGTGCCCTGAAACAGGGGCTGACGGCCTGGTTAGTGCCGCCATAGCCCCTGCTCTCCCCCATCAGCAGACCCCACTTAATTAATTTTCTGCCTGGCACTTCTAGCAGTGATGACAGGATCCCAGACACCATGGCAGCCTGCTTTATAGAGGAAGAACTCACTCCCCCCAACACACACGCAGACCTTCTCTTCACCTTCTCTGAGGCGTGAAAGCCATTCAGAATACAGAGACAGGGAACACTGTGCCAGTTCAAGAAAAGGGATATACTGTATGTCCTCTCCTCCTACATGTTTCTATTGATAGTTGCTTGATGTGTGTCAAGTGTCAGTGTGTGTGTGTGTGTGTGTGTCTAGACAGAATAACAGGATGTGACAACAACAAGAGAAGGACAGGTTTGCTAAATGCAAAACATACGTTAAAAGCATCAATGTAATGTATGAAAAAGCATGTATCAAACTGGTTTTAACACAAGGTCAGCCAGCATGTAACAACATTCACCCCGCTCAGGGTGTGATCACAACACACGTGTTACATCAGGATGTGTGAATAGCCTTCCCTTACCATTCAAGCACTGAATGATCAAGGTTGAACCTGCGGTTTATAAGATGGAAAGCATCACTCTAACACTTATCGACGCCTCCATATTTACTAACCATCACATTGACTAAAAGCTCCTCGTCATCCCTGTGCTCAAGGACTCTGTAGCTGAAACTTCTCAACCACCTCATAATGTACTGTAGATGTTCTATATTTGGGTTGGGGTGAACCACACGGTTGCCACAGAAACAAAACAAAACAAACATTTAAGTTTGCATCTCAATAGTCTATAAATCAACTCCTTCTCCCTGAGGGCTGAGTGTCTGTGGATCTTCACTCCTCCCTTGTACTTGATTGATGAATTAAGGTCACTGATTAGTAAGGAACTCCCTTCACCTGGTTGTCTAGGTCTGAATTGAAAGGAAAAAATGAAAACCAGCAGACACAAGGCCCTCCATGGTATTAATTTGAAACCCCTGCTGTAAGGAGACAAGGAAAATAAGCCTCTTTGCCCTGGCCCTTTCTCCAAGCCAGCTGTCCCAGCATGCAGTGTGTTTTGCAGTGATCATTTCAGAACAGACACACAGGAAGCAGGAAGCAGCGCTGCCAATCGATCAGTGCTGTGGCCCTGACACTGTCATGTGTAATTAAGCATGCTGATGATAGGCTTAATTAAGCATGCTCTCGCATCTGAGGAGCTCTGCTGGGCTCAGAGACACAAACATCACACACATAGAGGATCAAACCTCCTCTACACACAGACACACAGGATTCAACGGGTTAATCTGAAGACTCCACATGACCTTCCTTTTCATACAAGCTGAGAAGCACAACGTGTCCTCAGAGCCTGCTCCTAATCATTGGACATACCACACATGGAAATGTTGACTATTGAATGGAATAAATTACTCTTTCTATTTACTTAATGGACTTGGTCAACATCTGCATCCATGTGGCTCTGCTGTAGTTGATTGGCGAGATGCTGTTAGCTTTGGAGGCTGATGATGTAATACAGGAAGCTGTTGCTCTGTTTTCAGCCTTTCAGCAAGTCTAGAAACAAGCTACTCCATATCTTATTTGTACAATAGTTTTCTTCAATATAATTAATTTCCATCTGAAATGTTCTGTATGTTCCATCCCAGAGAACATGGCCCATCAGATAGTGAGGCAGACTGGGCTAACGGTTTCATCAGCACATAACAGACACATAAATGGTTCCCCCCGTCAGGCCTTGTCACCTTCCAAAATGCACAGCACACTCTTCCAGATACGAGGCGCATCAGAGCCACGTGAGAAACAGCACTAATCAGACTGCAGGAGACAGAGCCTGACAAAGTGTTAAATGCCCTGAATAATTTAGACTAAGGTGGCAATTTAATGAAGTGAGCGAGGGACTGATCCCCAAGGAGGCCAAGCCTAGCAGTTTGTCCCCATAGCAGAGAAAGGGAAAACAAGAGACTAGATTAATATATATACAGTGCCTTCGGAAAGTAAAGTACCCCTTGACTTTTTCCACATTTTGATTAAATTAAATACCCCATAATGACAAAGCAAATACAGGTTTATAGAAATGTTTGCTAATTTATTAAACATGAAAAACTTAAATAAGACATTTATATAAGTATTCAGAGCCTTTACTCAGTACTTTGTTGAAGCACCTTTGGCAATGATTACAGCCTTGAGTCTTCTTGGGTATGATGCTACAAGCTTGGCACACATGTATTTGGGGAGTTTCTCCCATTCTTCTCTGCAGATCCTCTCAAGCTCTGTCAGGTAGGATGGGGGTCGTTGCTGCACAGCTATTTTTAGGTCTCTCCAGAGATGTTAGATCGAGTTCAAGTACGGGCTCTGGCTGGGCCACTCAAGGACATTCACATTCACAAGGCTGTGTGCTTAGGGTCGATGTCCTTGTCCTGTCTGAGGTCCTGAGTGCTCTGGAGCAGGTTTTCATCGAGTATCTCTCTGACTAGTCTCCCAGTCCCTGCCGCTGAAAAACATAACCACAGCATGTTGCTGCCACCACCATGCTTCACTGTAGGGATGGTGCCAGGTTTCCTCCAGACGTGACTCTTGGCATTCAGGCCAAAGAATTCAATCTAGGTTTCATCAGACCAGGGAATCTTGTTTCTCATGGTCAGAGAGTCTTTAGGTGACTTTTGGCAAACTCCATGTGGGCTGTCGTGCCTTTTACTGAAGAGTGGATTCTGTCTGCCCCTCTACCATAAATGCCTGATTGGTGGAGTGCTGCAGAGACGTTTGTCCTTCTGGAAGGTTCTCCCATCTCCACAGAGGAACTCTAGAGCTCTGTCAGAGTGACCATCAGGTTCTTGGTCACCTCCCTGACCAAGGCCCTTCTCCCCAGATTGCTCAGTTTGGCCGGGCAGACAGCTTTAGGGAGAGTCTTGGTGGTTCCAAACTTCTTCCATTTAAGAATGATGGAGGCCACTGTGTTTTTGGGGACCTTCGATGCTGCAGCATTTTTTTGGTACCCTTCCCCAGATCTGTGCCTCGACACAATCCTGTCTCGGAGCTCTATGGACAATTCCTTCGACCTCATGGCTTGGTTTTTGCTCTGACATTGACTGTCAACTGTGGGACAAGTGTGTGCCTTTCCAAATCATGTCTAATCAATTGAATTTACCACAGGTGGACTCTAATCAGATTGTAGAAACATCTCAAGCTTGATCAATGGAAACAGGATGCACCTGAGCACAGGGGCTGAATACTTTTATTTATTATTATTTTATTATTTTAGGGGGTAGATCAGCTTTAATATTGCAGATAGATTGTAGCTTCCATCAATGTATTTATCTGCTTAATTTCCAATCCTCCATATATTTTTGGGGGGTAAATATATATGTATATACACATACATAAACATACATACATACACATATATTATACACATACACATAATATATATACACACACACACACACACATATCTGTGTGTATGTATGTATGTATGTATGTATGTATGTATGTATGTATGTATGTATGTATGTATGTATGTATGTATGTATGTATGTATGTATGTATGTATGTATGTATGTATGTATGTATGTATGTATGTATACATACATATATATTTACCCAAAAAATATATGGGGTATTGGAAATTATGCAGACAATTACATTGATGGAAGCTACAATCTATCCGCAATATTAAAGCTGATCTATACACACACACTACCATTCAAAAGTTTGGGTTCACTTAGAAATGTCCTTGTTTTTTAAAGTGTAGACATTGTTAATGTTGTAAATGACTATTGTAGTTGGACATTTTTTATGGAATATTTACATAGGCATACAGAGGCCCATTATCAGCAACCATCACTTCTGTGTTATAATGGCACGTTGTGTTAGCTAATCCATCTATCATTTTAAAAGGCTAATTCATCATTAGAAAACCCTTCTGCAATTATGTTAGCACAGCTGAAAACGGTTGTGCTGATTAAAGAAGCAAAAAACTGTCCTTCTTTAGACTAGTTGAGTATCTGGAGCATCAGTATTTGTGGGTTCGATTACAGGCTCAGAATGGCCAGAAACAAAGAACTTTCTTCTGAAACTTGACAGTATATTCTTGTTCTGAGAAATGAAGGCTATTCCATGCGAGAAATTGCCAAGAAACTGAAGATCTCACACAACACTGTGTACTACTCCCTTAACAGAACAGCGCAAACTGGCTCTAACCAGAATAGAAAGAGGAGTGGGAGGCCCCGGTGCACAACTGAGAAAGAGGACAAGTACATTAGAGTGTCTAGTCTGAGAAACAGATGCCTCACAAGTCCTCAACTGGCAGCTTCATTAGATAGTACCCGCAAAACACCAGTCACTATTTCAACAGTGAAGAGGTGTCTCCGGGATGCTGGCCTTCTAGGCAGTTGCAAAGAAAAAGCCATATCTCAGACTGGCCAATAAAAAGAAAAGATTAAGATGGAACACAACACTGGACAGAGGAAGATTGGAAATATATGTTACGGACAGACTGGTTTGACGTGTTCGGATCACAAAGAAGAACATTCGTGAGACTCAGACCAACTGAAAAGATGCTGGAGGAGTGTTTGACGCCATCTGTCAAGCATGGTGGAGGCAATGTGATGGTCTGGGGGTGCTTTGGTGGTGGTAAAGTGGGAGATTTGTACAGGGTAAAAGGGATCTTGAAGAAGGAAGGCTATCACTCCATTTTGCAACACCATGCCATGTGTGCGGCGCTTAATTGTAGCCAATTTCCTCCTACAACAGGACAATGACCCAAAACACATCTCCAAACTATGCAATAACTATTTAGGGAAGAAGCAGTCAGCTGGTATTCTGTCTATAATGGAGTGGCCAGCACAGTCACCGGATCTCAACCCTATTGAGCTGTTGTGGGAGCAGCTTGACTGTATGGTACGTAAGAAGTGCCCATCAAGCCAATCCATATTGTGGGAGGTGCTTCAGGAAGCATGGGGGTGAAATCACTTCAGATTACCTCAACAAATTGACAGCTAGAATGCCAAAGGTCTGCAAGGCTGTAATTGCTGCAAATTGAGGATTCTTTGACGAAAGCAAAGTTTGAAGGACACAATTATTATTTCAATGACAAATCATTATTTATAAGCTTGTCAACGTCTTGACTATATTTCCTATTCATTTTGCTAATCATTTCATGTATGTTTTCATGGAAAACAAGGACATTTGTAAGTGACCCCAAACTTTTGAAGGGCAGTGTACATTTTATAGACACAGTATATTTGTTATCTTGTTGTTATTAGTCCCACCCTTAAGCTCCATTCAACCCCTCCCATCGATCTTTTAACACCATCCATATTGGATTTCTATTTGCCATATATTTTTTTACTGTGCTGTGATGCTTCACAAAGTTCTGAACCTTTCTATTCTCATAGTTTCAACATAATGTAAATTAAAGATACACATTTTTGCTAAAAGTATTATTATATTCTTGATCAATTGACTATGTTTCAAATCATCCAGCTTTGCTATCTGCAGTGTTAGCTCCAGGTAAATGTTGCAATTCTTCAGCCATTCCTGGACCTGTGACCAAAAACGAGCTACATATGGACAGAACCAAAATAAATGATCTAATGACTCTGCCTACTTTCAGCAAAACCTGAAGAGCTGGGAAGGTTGTATCCCCCATATATATAACATTCTATTTGTTGCAAGAATTTTGTATAATAATTGTAATTGTAATTTAAGTTTGGAATCCACCATTGTTTTGCATGTCAGTTCATAAACCATGTGCCATTGAATAGGTACATCAAAAATCTCTTCCCAACTATTTTGCAATCTATATATTATTTTTAATAAATGTGCAAAAATTTAAAAAAAAACTGTTTTCACTTTGTCATTATGGGGTATTGTGTGTCACACACACACACACACACACACACACACACACACACACACACACACACACACACACACACACACACACACACACACACACACACACACACACACACACACACACACACACACACACAACATGCCATGCTTCCAGGGGTGACCTTGATGAGGATTCAGTGTGATCCCCTGATTTTAAAGCAGGGTGTGTAGAGCACTCCGTTCTTAGGGAAAAGGAGGACAGAGCTCAGTGATTTATTACACACAGGCCTTATGCATGTGAAGGCATGTTCATTGCTTCCACACCACTACTGCCTCTACAATTTAATTAGACAGCCCTGAATCTCAATGCAGAACCGCCACTCTCCTATTCTCTCGTTAAGTAATAACACAGTTTTAGATTTTCAAAATGATGGACAGTGTTTTTCCACACCCTTTCATGAGTCCTTTTTTTATGAAAAAATGAATGGGGAATTTTTTTTTGAATTTGTCTTTAGATGTGCGCGGGTCGGAACAGAGAGACTGATGAATAATTCTTCCAAATGAGGTTCCTGAGACCAGACTGGACTCTTCTCATTAACTCCTAGTTATTGCCCAGCTCCACTCAGCGGGTCGGACTAACAGAGAAACACCGGGCGGGGGGTGGGGTTCGTGCGCACAGTCACACTCCCAATATCACTCACACTGACAAAGGCACTTAGTTGACATTAAAGGGTAATTGGGTGGTGGGTGCTCATGCAATATTTCAAAAGTGTTAAGGCCAAGAAAGCAAGGTCTACAGATCAAAGGCATAGCGGCAGGCGGGGATAACGAACCTGTACTCATTCTAATTAAAATGTACTGAAAACAAATGTATGGCGAGAATGTAGGGGATCTAATGGCAGCCGTAATGCCAGGGCAATCTAATTCTTTCTGTGAAAAACAAACTCAACTAGTGTCAGTGGGGTTTCACGCTTGTGATTCAACATGGCAGACAATGTTTAGTCCTAACATACACACAAAGGCTAGTGGAGGAAAATAGAGACAGGTCCTAAACCCCTCAGGATAAATAACCTTTCCGTTCTGTGTTTTGAATGCTCAGTCTTGTCACATCTTGTCAGTCTTGTCATTTGTTTAGGGGGTACAAAGATAGGCTTTAAGAAAATGTCCTTTGTACTTTGTCCTATAGTCAACCCACCTTTTAACACCTATAAAAGTATATGTTAAAGGGGCAATCTGCAATTGCTACGTCCATTTTGGAATAAATAATAAATAAAGATGAGGTATTACCTGTTGTGAGGAGGGTGAACAGCAAGACAAGAGAACATGGAAAGAAAACAAAGAAACAATCATTAGGAAGGGAACTACAGGCCTATGAAAAGGGCAAAGTCTGTATGGTTAGTAGAGAAATAACACTTTACGTGTAGCCACACACACACACACACACACACACACACAGACACACAGACACACAGACACACAGTTATGTTGGACACCACAACTGATCTCTTGCTAAGGTTGCTGGAAACACTGAAGATCCATTTTGTGAACAGGCTCATATCCACAATCCAGAAAGACCCCCCTCCCCTTCAGATTTCCATCACACATTCAATAGCATTAGAACATCTAACTAGTGAACCTCCACTCTGACAAGGCTTAGGCCTAGCTTTCAAATAAACTCTCAACAAGTAGTCATAATGGATGGTCTGCTTTTGTCTGGATTTCCTAGCCACTCTGCAGTGATGACAAACTACTCAACAAACCCTATACCCCTCCACCCAGTTGGTAAGGCGGTTTTCGATCAAAATAACACCTGAGTCATTCCACAAAATGTGCCATTTGATATTTTCAGTAGGAATAGTGCACAAATATATATTTTTTAAAAGCCTGTTATATTAAACAAAGTGCCATTTAATATAGACAACATGGAAAACTCAATAAAGAAGATATTTGTATATGAATAGACTTGCTAAAGTTCCAACATTCAGCATTTTGACATGTCTGTATGTCTACCCTTTGTGACTGCTTGGAAGGTTTTAACCCACTCAAGTTGTCACTATCATTGTAAAGGTTGTCCTGGTTATTTTGTTGCTTTGAGATAAAATAGTTTCTGAAGATTATTATGTTATTAGTGATTCATTTTAAGGTAAAAAAAAATGCTGGTGCATTTAACTGGTTGAAGTAAATTATATACAGTGCATTTGGAAAGAATTCAAACCCCTTCACTTTTTCCACATTATGTTACGTGATAGCCTTATTCTAAAATGGATTGAATTGTTTATTCCCCTCATCAATCTATACACAATACCCCATAATGACAAAGCAAAAACTGGTTTTTAGAAATGTTTGCAAATGTCAACAATGCTGCAAACATTTTTTGGTACCCTTCCCCAGATCTGTGCCTCGACACAATCCTGTCTCGGAGCTCTATGGACAAGTCCTTCAACCTCATGGCTTGGTTTTTGCTCTGACATGCACTGTCAACTGTGGGACTTTATATAGACAGGTGTGTGCTTTTCCAAATCATGTCCAATCAATTGAATTTACCACAGCTGGTCAATCAAGTTGTAGAAACATCTCAAGGATGATTAATGGAAATAGGATGCACCTGAGCGCAATTTTGAGTCTCATAGCAAAGGGTCTGAATACTTCTGTAAATAAGGATATCTGTTTTAAATTTTTTATAAATTAGCAAATGTTTCTAAAAACCTGTTTTCACTTTCTCATTATGGGGTATTGTGTGTAGATTGATGAGGATTTTTTTTTTATTTCATACATTTTAGAATTATTCTGTAACGTTATAAAATGTGGAAAAAGTGATAGTTTCCAAATTCACTGTAAGTCATGGTTTACCCAGCTTATAGGCCTGCATCAAATGGTTTTACATCTTTATAGGCATCTGGCCTGGCTATTTGATTGGCTGAGAGATGATGTGAGGTGTTTAGACACCACTGATGGCTGGGCATGTAGATGCAGTAGAGGCTCTGATCACAGGCACTGAGGCTCCTCACAGGCCATCAAAGCCCTAGCATGGAGATGGAAATTCATGTTTGATGGAAGCTCTAATGGGTACCAATAAAACTGATCCAGTCCCTGACACCATAAAAAATGCAGGCATGAGCTAGTAAAGATGAATCTACTTTACATAAAGCCACATAGCCACAAGCAGATTTAATGCTAGTAGAACCTTTTGAAGTAACTGCCCAGTGAAAATCTTACTTTTAAAAGTTCATGTTCTATTAACTCATGCCCAAATATTGTTGTTGACTTGTGGCCAAAGCATAAATTGGAGAAAAAAAACACTTCAAAAACCTCACCTCAAACTTGTATAACAGACCGTTTAAAAAATGCTTGCTATTGCCTCATAGAACATGGTGTCATGTTGGGTCATTGGCTGAGCTGGCCAATTAGCGGCCTACAACACACCATTGTGTTGTTGGGGTTTGCCCACACCGTGCACACATAGAAAAGCTGCTTTTTTACATATTTAATTATGGGATGCTTAGTCCAATGGAAACGAGGAGAGAGAGTGGACTGTATGTGCTGTCACTCTGATCTTAACAGCTCCCACATCTCAGAGAGATGGAGATAAGAGACGAGACAGATCAGGTATAATTAAGAACGTTCAGGCCACTCCAGGTTCTAGTTAAGCCGACCTCTGCTCGTGACATGGAGCTTCCCCAGGCTTCTGGGGCTTTCAGCTGCTACCGCTCCACATAATGAGGTCTGAAGCAGTGGTGGAAAAAGTACCCCATTTCCTTACTTGAGTAAAAGTAAAGATACCTTAATAGAAAATGACTCAAGTAAAAGTGAAATTCACCCAGTAAAATACTACTTGAGTAAAAGTCCAAAAGTATTTGGTTTTAAATATACTTAAGTATCAAAAGTAAAAGTAATTGCTAAAATTTACTTAAGTACCAAAACTAAAAGTACAAATCATATCAAATTCCTTATCATAAGCAAACCAGATGGCATGATTTTTAATTTACGGATAGCCAGCGGCACACTCCAACACTCACACATCATTTACAAATGAAGCATTTGTGATTAGTGAGTCCGCCAGATCAGAGGCAGTAGGGATGACCAGGGATGTTCTCTTGATAATTGCGTCAATTGGACCATTTTCCTGTCCTGCTAAGCATTCAAAATGTAACGAGTACTTTTGGGTGTCAGGGAAAATGTATGGAGTAAAAAGTACATTATTTCCATTAAGAACGCAGTGGAGTAAAATATAAAAAGTAAAGTACTTTAAAGTATTTTGTTAATTAAGTAATTTACACCACTGGTCTCAAGGACACATCCTGGCAGAGTGGAGGAGGAGGATGCCAGACAACAGGTGAGACTGAGAGACTGAGGCCTTCTCTCTTGGGGCCGTTTGAGATGAATGATGTGAAAGCCAGAAAACCTGGGAACATTCCGATGCTCAGGTGGCACTAATTACATTATATCTCTTTCATGTTTGTCCCCATAATTAATGTCATTGTTAACTTTAAATGGGGCACTGAGAGTACAGACAAAAAAAAGAGAAGATGAGAGGAAAAACCGGAGGAGGAATCCAGGCTGACTACTTTTTATTAGGTTGTTTTCATGTTGTGCACACAACATCTCTGGCTCACCCGTATTAGTACCATGTTTGCTAGTGGCACATCTCTCACACACCAACCAGTGCTGAGACTTTGGTGTCTTATGTTGTTTTTTGCAATCCCAGCTAAAATGCAGACTAAGCCAGGCTCCCAAAAACAGATAGAAAAATATTACCCACAAAAAAGGAACAGGGACGTTGACTTTCTGCGATGTATTAATGCAAAAAAACTGAAGTTTACAAACAGGCTTGTCCTGGTAAATGGGGTAAGTGTGTTTGATAGTCAGTCTGTAAACATCCTGTGAGACACGAGCGTCGGGCTGACGGAGACACAGGGAAAATGGGTCACGAGATCCCACTCCTTTTCAGAAAACGAGGAGTAAAGAGAAGCCTAGTCAAAAACACATCTACTACAATAACTCTAAGGCTTCATACCACAATGACTACCACCCTGTAGCACTCACATCTGTAATCATGAAGTGCTTTTAAAGGCTGGTTATGGCACACATCAACTCCATCGTCCCAGACACCCTGGACCCACTCCAATTTGCATACCGCCCCAACAGATCCATAGATGACGCAATCTCAATTGCACTCCACACTGCACTCACCCACCTAGATAAGAGGAATATCTATGTGAGAATGTTGTTCATTGACTACAGTTCAGCATTCAACACCATTGTCCCCTCCAAGCTCGTCGCCAAGCCTAGGACCCTGGGACTGAACACCTCCCTCTGCAACTGGATCCTGGACTTCCTGACGGGTCGACCCCACCTGGTGAGGGTAGGCAACATCACCTCCGCCACGCTAACCCTCATCACGCTGACCCCCCTGTACTCCCTATTCACTCACGACTGCATGGCCACGGACGACTCCAACACCATCATCAAGTTTGCTGACGACACAATGGTCGTAGACCTGATCACCGGTGACGATGTGACAGCCTACATGGATGAAGTCACTGGAGTGGAGCTGGGGCTGCAGTGGTGCAGGGCTGCAGTGGAGCGGGTCGAGAGCTTAATGTCACTCGGTGTCATGCATGTCATGCAGCATTCTCACAATGGACTTAAAATGGTCCACTCACACGCGCACACTTTGGAGAACGACCGATAATCGGCCAAGATGATATATTGGCCTTTTCTAGTCTATTGGTCCTCCTCTATATAGCAAAACTGCTGCTATGCCAGCTGCCACTCACCATCTGAGCCACGAACACTGCACAATGCCGAGGAATGTCTAGGTGGGAAAAACATAATCAGCAGCAGTAAGCTAGCTCATTCTCCAACAGAAAGATGCAGTATTGAGAGATTTCCTGTTGCAAATATTAGTTTTAGTTAGTTCACTAATAATAACGCTTGTGTCGACGTGCCTGGACATTCATGCAATAATCAAGCTAGCTAGCTAGCTATGTGTCCTGTTAGCAAAGATAACAAGCATCAAAAGTATTGGGAAAAATTCACTTATATGTCTATTAAAGTAGAAAAGAGTTAAGTATTTGGGGCCATATTAATGGTAAATAATGTATTTTGTCATTTTGGAGACACTGTTATTGTAATTATGAAATTTCCCCCCCGGGGGATCAATAAAGTACCTATCTATCTATCTATCTATCTATCTATCTATCTATCTATCTATCTGTCTGTCTGTCTGTCTGTCTGTCTGTCTGTCTGTCTGTCTGTCTGTCTGTCTGTCTGTCTGTCTGTCTGTCTGTCTGTCTGTCTGTCTGTCTGTCTGTCTGTCTGTCTGTCTGTCTGTCTGTCTGTCTGTCTGTCTGTCTGTCTGTCTGTCTGTCTGTCTGTCTGTCTGTCTGTCTGTCTGTCTGTCTGTCTGTCTGTCTGTCTGTCTGTCTGTGTCTGTCTGTCTGTCTATCTATCTATAATAATAGAGTATGTTTTTTAACACTTCTACATTGATGTCGATGCTACCATGATTACGAATAATCCTGAATGAATCATTAATAATGATTAGCGAGAAAGTTACAGACGCACAAATATCATACCCCCAAGACATGCTAACCTCTCAACATCAAAATAACATGGGTGGTTAGTATTTTTTAGGGGGTATGATATTTGTGCGTCTAAAACTTTCTCACTCATCATTATTCACGATTCATTCAGGATGATCCTAAATCATGGTAACATCCAGTGTTTAGAAACATATTATATTCTAATGTGAAACACAACCAAAACCAATAGCAAATCCATCCAACAAATTTGTAGAGTCACAAGCTTGATGTAGCCTTACATACAGGCGTGACATGCTGGAGTGATGCTTCTACGCAAATGTTGATCAGTATCAATATAAATCCCAAATGGAAGGCAAACAGATTGTTTGTCATCTGTAGCACCATAGACTCTACTGATCAGCCAAAACCAGCTCAATAACTCAATGCATACACAAACTCCTATTGAACATGCATTCCCCTGTATTGTGAGTAGGCCTATGCCATCTTAATTTACCCAGTTTATCAAGAGATTTACCACTAAAATAAATGTTTTACCATTATGTTGAAATTTTGTCAGTACGTCCAACCGGCCTCACTACCACAGACCACGTGTAACCATGCCAACCCAGGACATCCACATCTGTTCCTGGCTCCCGAGTGGATGGGCCTGGCTGCCAAGTGGGTGGGCCTATGCCCTTCAAGGCCAACCCATGGCTGCACCCCTGCCCAGTCATTTGAAATCCATAGAACAGGGCCTACTGATGCCTAGGTACCTTACCCCTATACATATCTACCTCTATCACTCCAGTATCCCTGCACATTGTAAATATGGTATTGGAACTGACCATGGGACTGACCCTGTATATAGCTTCTTACTTTCTTGTGTTCTTCTTATTTCTATTTCTTGTGTGTTTTTGTTCTACCTTATGTTATTTTTTTTGTGCTACATTTATATTGATTACTGCATTGTTTTGAGTTTTGAGCTTGCAAGAAAGGCATTTCAGTGTACTTTGAGGAGAGTGCACAGTTTTGTACTTGAAAATGTATCAATAACCCAATAGGTAGATTTAGGCAGACTTGATACAACATTTTGAACAGTAATGCAATGGTTCATTGGATATGTCTAAAACTTTGCACGTACACTGCTGACATCTAGTGGCCAAATGTAAATTGCTTCTGGAGTAATAAAGTCCTTTCTTCCGTGTTTCAAAGTTGATGTGACAAAAAAAAAAAAGCATGATTTTTTCTTTGTATTATCTTTTACCAGATCTAATGTGTTATATTCTCCTCCATTAATTTCACATTTCCGCAAACTTCAAAGTGTTTCCTTTCAAATGGTATCAAGAATATGCATATAGCTCAGGTCCTGAGCTACAGGCAGTTAGATGTGTATATTTTAGGCGAAAATTGAAAAAAAGGGTCAGATTCTTATGAGGTTAAACAACCCAATAGTTGTGTCCGTTTGATACAGAATGGAGGGATACCCTGCCGTGTTAAGACTCTTTGTTCACTGACACATGCATGGACGTTATTAGATCTGTCCATGAAATCCTTCTATCCCTTCATTCTCTCTGAAAAGGTAAACCGCGAAGACGTCGTTTCTTCTCCCTTTTATAACATTCCAAAAAGCCAGAGCAATTGCACCTCATTGATTTGTTTATTATTCTGATGACATTTCGCATTTTGGCAGTTCAGCTTTCTCCCACTGATTTCAATTGCTGATTATTCTGCATCAGTCGGGACTGATTTGATGAAAGAGCCAACAGAGTTATTGCTTCCCTCAGTCAAAGTTATTACCCCGGCAGGCGCCTGCTCCGGAGCCAGCCACTATTTTGTTGAGAGAAATAATAAGGCAGGGAACTGTGGGAAGCTTATGACACCTCAGCAGATGGCTGAGACAGTCAGAGTGACAGAGAGAAGACCCTGCAGTAGGACTCTGTGGTACCCCGCTTAGCCCTGCCACAGCTGCTGTTGACTCACTATTTGTCAATCTCTCTTCAAGTGAGGATGTTGTACAGTTTAACCTGCAGCAGCTAGCTAGATGAATGACAGGGAACTTTAACCTGCAGCAGCTAGCTAGATGAATGCCAGGGAACTTTAACCTGCAGCAGCTAGCTAGATGAATGTCAGTGAACCTGGATATTATCCCATCTTCTTATTCTAATCAGCTACACACAATTACACCACCAGATCCCTCATTCCCATTACACACAATTTTTAAAATAATTTTATTTATTTAACCTTTATTTTATCAGGGAGACATACTGAGACCAATGTCTCTTTTATAGATGTGCTCTGAATTACATAAATTACAAAAAATACACACATCAAAATATACATTCAAAAAATGCTAGCAGAAAGAAAAACAAGGTCATAAAAAACAAACACATTCATCAGTAATAAGGTCCTCAATCAGCCTTCTGAATTGGTCTAGAGGCACCAGAACATCAAACTAAAGAACATAGTTCTTGTGCAAAGAAGAACTCAGTAGAGACCAAATGAATTTCCAGACTTAGCCATCCCTGAGACCGGGTGTGGTATCTTGTATTTCTAAAGTTTAGTAATGAAGTTAAGTACAGTGTAAAAAGGCTTTATAAATGGAAACATAGCAATGTATCAAACTATGTGACATCAAAGCGGGCCAACCAACTTTCTGGTAGAGAATGCAGTGATGCAGTGATGAGTACTAAAACTGTGGCACATAATAAAGTGCAGTGCGCTATGATAAACTGCATCCAACAGCTTCAAGTGGCAGCTGCGTTCATATAGATGACGTCGCCATAGTCTAGGATCGATAGGAAAGTCGACTGAATAATCTGCCTTCTACTATTTAGCGAGAGGCAACACCTATTTCTATTTTTATTCACAGCTTAACTAACTCATCAATATGCTTTTTAAAAGACAGATGTTCATCTAACCAGATGCCCATATTTGTATGCGTTATTTAACACCATCAGTAGATACACATTGAGTTCTATCTGTCAAGTAATCTTTAAACCAGTTACATGCAGCCTGGTCTATGCCAATTGAGGAAAGACTGAATTAGCAGAGTGATCAACAGTATTGAAGCCTTTGACAGGTCAATGAAGGAGGGCAGCCCAATGTTGCCTTTTATCCATACAGCTAACCACATGATTTATAACTAGGGATGGGCCAATTGTGCACTGCCCTATTGGTCTGGATTCGAACCAGGTTGTCTGTAGTGACACCTCTAGCACTGAGATGCAGTGTCTTAGACCACTGCGCCACTTGGGAGCCCTAAGTGGCGTACTTGGGGATATGTGGAGTACTTGGGGATAGTACCAGATATTATCGTCAGGTAAAAAATATGGGTTAATGCTTCAGCAATCAGGGGTGCAGAGAGCAGCAGCAAAAATGGATCAAGCATATCAGCCCCAGTGGATTTTTTTTCAGTCTTAAGCAAGGCATTTAGCACATCACAGATAGTAAATTGTTGAAATGAGAACAAAGATAATTAGCTCCTTCTCCTCAGAATTAACAGGCCAATTCCTCCCTGGCCTGTTGTGGTCATTCAGCACAATTCAATTCACACAGATCACTTTAATGCTCCAGACCTTTTAGGAGAAACCATTCATCTCCTTCCCATGTCTCTCTTGAGACTGCATGAGGAGAGACGATAGCTAATAATGGACCGGTTGAGATGGTTATTGAGAAAACGGTGGTTATAGAGAAAACAGTAAGGCCATTTTACATTCACAGGGTCATGTCCATGTTAATTTATGGACATCCACACACGCACGCATGCACACACGCAAAACACACACACACACACACACACACACACACACACACACACACACACACACATGCAGACATTCACTTGGGGTGGTTCCTTTTCCATAGCGATATGGTGTGAGGTTGACTATCCCTCATACAGGCCACCATTTCCCTGTCAAAGCATGCTCTCATCAGCATG
Source organism: Thymallus thymallus (assembly GCA_023634145.1). Lineage (NCBI taxonomy): Eukaryota > Metazoa > Chordata > Actinopteri > Salmoniformes > Salmonidae > Thymallus > Thymallus thymallus. The sequence goes on along the minus strand of CM042410.1, from coordinate 31,373,139 downwards.
ATGAATTATTTACTCTCGTCCTCCTAAGCGCCTTGGCTCATTTCACATTATGTTTGGAAAATCAGGAAATGGAGTGATTAACTATTTTGGGATGTCACCACCTAGTGTAAGTGCTGCATTAGTCATGTGCCGTGTGGCCGTTGTTCACCTATTTCATTTCCTGTCTGTCTACCCACTGGTGGGTCTTTGCACCCCTCCTGTCATTTCACGGTGTATGCCTTTGTCAATTGAGAGAGGTGCTTAGAGACAGGGGAGGAAGGCTGCCAGCTCCTGATCTGGAAAGTAGGCCAACGCCAGGATCTGAGGACATATACCCCAGCCTCAGGGACACACACAGACCAACCAGGGAGTCTGACGATGCAGGGACACTAGGGTGTGTGTGTGTAATAGCAAATATGATCTATATTGCTTTCTAATAATTGGCTGGTAAGAGGGCAAACACGTAAAAATGGGACCTACTGACACTCCATTAAGGTCAAGTCTGTGCTGGTACAAATATTGGAGGGGGCAATATCATAAAGCAGGGAGCATGGGGTTGATTCAGAACAGGCAAACTAGGGCATTCTCTAAATCTCATCTGCACATTCCCTCCTCTCCAGCCCTTCTGTGAAACAGTAAAAGTCTAATAAACATACAGTCTATTTACAAATTGGGTACCGTATACCGCAGCTGGAGAAGACCCACTTTAAGGTACTGTAAGTGTTTGCAGTGAGCATCTGGATACTTTCTTTACTAGCGTTTATCCCCCATCTGCCAACGGCGCCTGCATGCCTTCATTATTCAAACGCTCCGCACAGAAATGAGCGCTTATTCATTAGGCTTATTTACCCTTTAGTACCATAAAGGTCTTTTAAAAGCATCCTCCTTTTGGACCATTTACACCTAACTAACCTAACACAATACAATGAGGTGTGTGTGTGTGTGTGTGTGTGTGTGTGTGAGAGTGAGGAAGATAATGAAAAATCTCCCTTATTTTATTTGCTAGACAAGCAACCCAGGGATTTATCTGTTGCTCTAGGCCTGTGGGTTTTACCTGACTTAGGCTGAATGCCAGTTCTCGGCCTATAGTTACGGCTGGATAGAGCATTGGAGGTAGTAGAAGAGAGAGAGTGTGTGTGTGTGTGTGTGTGTGTGTGTGTGTGTGTGTGTGTGTGTGTGTGTGTGTGTCAGGAGGAATTGCAGATTGCTTGTGTATGAAATTCATGCAGAGCCCCCAAGCCCTCCAGGGGACACTGTCATTTATTCTCTGAAGCCCTGTCGCACATGTGCGTTGGGGCTCTACGGGGGGGTTCTATCGCCAGAGCGCCAGTCTTAATTAGCGACCCTCTGTTCTCCTCCAGCTCATCTCAGAGGTTCTCCTGCTGCTGCTGTCCAGCCATAACACATCTGTCCTGGGCCTCACAGAGAGCCACCCAGTCCCCACCACCACTATTCTGCTTCAGCCATTTACTGCACTAGTTTACACTACCAATCATCTCCCACTGCACACTGGGGACAAACAGGATTCCATTACACATCTAAGCTAATTAGGGAGGATGGTGGGAAAAAAGGAAATGTTTAAGGGGGGAAAAAACTGTGAGCAGCTGCCTACAGAGGATTGGGTTTTGCCATCACGCAACGCGTGGACTCTCAGTTATGTAATTCGAATCGAGGTGTTGAGTAACTCTGTGTGAGCAGATGTGATAAGACCAGATGTGAACTCCTTTAATTGAGTTGATATTTTCTCACTGATTGAATGAGGCCTCTGTAAAAGCCCAGAAGCCACTGCCTACGCTGAATTTCCCTAAAGTACTCAGTTTACGGAGAGGGAGAGTAGCTAGCTCCACCCATACACTAAATCAGCCTAGTCTCTCTCTCTTTCTCATTGTTGGGAAAGAGCTTGCAAGAAAGGCATTTCACTGTACTTGAGCACTTGACAAAACGTGAAACGTGCACACAACGGGAATTCAGACCTGTTTTAGTACGCCATAAGCACTAGCAGCCTGTCTGGGATGATTTCCAAATGACACAACACTGGAAATAAGATCAACAAAAGCACAAGCACAACCACTTATCACAGAACCCTTTGAGATTTGAATAATGTATTTATAGTCGGCCCTAAGCTGCCCTTGTGCTGTTAAGTGGGCATTCATGTCTACATATTATACTGTGTGGTGCATATTGGCCACTCTGCAGTCTGCAGTATAAAACAATCCTACACATGCCGCTGTGTTACTCATTAAAAATGTACTGGCCAGAGATGTCTGTCTTAAAATACAATGTGAGCGTGGCACATGCAGGCCTGGATTAAAGCATGGCCCGGTTTCTCTGGTCTGCATGTGGAAATCAATAGGCACTTAGCGTTGCAGGCTAACAGCATGCTGCCCACAATGTGGCTCTATCTTTGGCTCTTCCAAGAAAACACCTTCTACCACAGACAATTAGCATGGAGTGTGGAAAAGAAATGTCAGACATGCACAGGATAATAACGGAAGAGTTTGCTGCAGCATTCCCCAAGGGGTCTGTTGTTGTTTGTGTCATTCCCTGTTTTCTGTTCAGCTATAATGTGGCGCTCAGACAGAGAGCAAAACGTTCTGTTGTGGAGAGGTTCTGAGGTAAAGCTGGTTGAATTAAAGGTCATTCAACATTTAAGGGCCGAGACAACACATTGGGTGTTTCTCAAAGTGCATACTACCGTGCTCCGAGCACGCAAATTGGAGCACAGGAGGGTCAGGGTATGAGTCCAAATCAAAGTATGCGAAATGGAGCACGGAGGGCACTTCTCGAATGCGTACTCCATTTCCACATATTTTGAAGCATGCATCGATGCAAGCTTCAACGGAAAGTATGCAAAGAAATATGACGCAACCACGTAAAAAGTGAAATCAACGGGGGACATTATTTGAACTGAAGCGAGAGAAAATAAACTCAGACTTAGGAATGAAATGTTGCCTAATCAAATCTCATATGTTGCCTGAATACAATATTTTATCTTGATAAGTTAATAAATACATGCTGTGTTAATTAGAGCTAACTGGCTATCTACTACTGTTAGCTAGCCAGATAGCCATAAAGAATTCATATCTACCTTGGATAGCATTGGTTTTAGGTCATTTTTGCCTGTTAGCTACATTATTATGATTCACATATGCTTTGTGTATATCTTGTTTTGTCTCTATTGCCATTGTCCTGGCTAGAAGAAGGAAGGTTCAGTGAATGAGTAAGTCCATAGAAGAATTGTTAGCTAGCTACCCACAAAGAATGGAGAGTCATTTTTGCCTGTTTAACTAGCTAGCTAGATTACGATTCACATATATCTAGCTGATAATTATGAACTTAAACGTTTCCTTTGTGTATTTCTTGTTTCGCCTCTATTGTTGCCATTGTCTTGGCTGGAAAAAGGTTCAGTGAATGGGGAGATGCAGCATGAGGTAATTCAATAGGGGGAGTGCGAGTGCTTCTCAAATGAAATGTTTTATACATTCTCCACACTCTCGTCCTCACAAGAACGTACTCAAGAGAGCATCCTCGGAGAATGCACTTGGAGCATGAGAGTGTGGAGCATATTGAGAAACACCCATAATGATGTAGGATCTTAATTTGAGCCAGTTTGCTACAGCAGGAAAAGAATCCTGCAGCAGTAGGAAATGTGAATTATTATGTGGATTACAATGTATATACATTTTTTGTAGGCGTTGAAACATTTTTCGGTAGGGCAAATCAAGTCTGACATTTTAAAGTGGAAATTACAAACTTTAGAAGCCTTTTTAAAACCTTGAATACAAAAGTTAGCATTTCTCAGCAACAAAATAGTGATCAAATTAAGATTGTACATCTGTACACAGCTGTGTGACAGTTTTTGTATTAATAATGAGTTATGTAAAATGTTCAGTTTTATAATAATGCAAGTCATCAAGGCCCAAGGCCTAGCACAAAGCACATCATACCAAAACAATGTCCTGCTGTACCTATTTGCCTTTCATTGTAATGCTCTAACTAAGTCCTAGCCCTATGAGTTCATGCCGCAAAAAAGACAGGCTCCCTTCTAATTTCCCCCATCCAGCAGCGACGCCTTCACTCTGACTGAAAGGTCAGTCTGATAATGATTTGCTTCTGAGCAGAGCCCAGTGCAGCTCTATGTCTGTCTGTATTTCTGTATGTCTGGCTGTCTGTGCTGTAGCGCTCACAGTGTCCCTCATACATCAGCCATCATTACTCCATCCAGAGCCGAGCAGAGCAGAGCTAGTGCATTAAGACATTTCATTTTAGCAGCCGCTAACCTAATTAGCCCAGTACCCGCGCATCTCTGCAATCTAATAACTAATTAGCATGAGTCCAGCTTGGCTGGGGCTGGGGATGAGGAGAGAAAAGAGCTGCAGGCAACCCTCCTGTCCTCCCTCCCCCTTCCCTCCTCTCTTCTTATCTCAGTTTAATTTTTTTCTTTCCATCTCTCACTCCTAACTCTCTCTCTCTCTCTTTCCCCCCTCTCTTTCTAAGAAAACAATGCAGGGGGACACAAAGGGGATCTGTTCATTTTTCTTTTATGTAGCAGTTTCTCAGGAGATGGAGGAAGGGAAATCTTTCAAGAAAAACAAGGGGGACAGAGCCTATGGAGGAGGGGCCAGAGAGAGAGAGAGAGAGATGCGAGAGAGACGAGAACTGTCCTCCAGTCTTTGATCCCAAAAAAGGAGAGCTGCTTCAAGACTGTCAGAATATAGGGAAGAGCTGGGAGAGAGAGAAAAAGGAAAGTGAGATCCTAAAAAGGGAAACATATCGTAAAAGGGGGAAAAGGAAAATAAGAGAACAGGGCTGTGTGTGTGTGTGTGTGTGTGTGTGTGTGTGTGTGTGTGTGTGTGTGTGTGTGTGTGTGTGTGTGTGTTTGTAATGTGCTATAGAGGGCTTGCAGTTGCATCACAAATCACCTAGCAACCGCACAAAGCGCCATGTTGGAAGACTAAACTTACTGTTGGAATTCCTCCAATTGTCCACATGGCTGGCTTACGTTTTGCTACCACCGGAAACGTTGGGTGCCTATTATTTAGTTTTTCTAAGGACCCAGAAAACGAAGGCAGTGGGATAACCTATTCAAATAACTAAATCTATTCTGAAAATGATTAAAAACCATGTATTATTAGCTAGCTAGCTTGCTACATAAACTTAGTGTGCAGGCTAACTCAAATGAGCTACTAATGTTCGCTAGTTAGCTAACTTTTACATAATGTATAGCTAGCTACATTAATTAAATATCACCAGCTTGCTAACTTCATATTAGCTAGTTAGCTATCTTGATGTATTTATCGTTGTAAGTCAATGCATTTCTAGCTAGGTAGTGTCACGATCGCAGTTAGACAGGACCCAAGGCGCAGCGCAGTGTTGCAAAAACATTCCTTTTATTACACAAAACTCAAAAATAACAAAAGGAGACAGAAACCATAAACACGCGTGCCCAAAAGAACACTCACAAAAACCCACAAACACAGGTGGGAATACTGAACTTAAATAGGCTCCCCAGTTAGAGGCGATGCGGCGCAGCTGCCTCTAATTGGGGACCAATTCCAAAACGAACATAGAGAATTCCAGAGAGGTCTCTGGACATAAACTCTTACAGGTAGGTAGCTATTAAACAGAGGGTGAAAGGATTAGCTAGCACTTCCAGCTGTCATAGAAGGGAGAGTAGGCTACTTTGGATAGTACAGGTACCTTTGTGAGAAGACATTATGAAACTATTCTCCAGTTCCAGTCCCTTGTGAGAAAAACTGAGGACAGAGAGATATAGCAACATAATATTCAGGGCTGTTTAAATTGAGTATAATGGAGCCTGTTTCTTTGTGATGTTTTCTCTCCTCAGATACAGAGCCGTCAAACCCTGCCTGCAGATGAAGAGGTCCCAAGGAATGTCCCAAGAGATTAAGGGTATATCCTTGTATACCATGGATTATATGTGTACCTATATGTGCACATAAGAATACAGTTTAAATCACACAATGTATAAACCTATTACAACTGGAGCAGGCCAACACTGCTGGGTTTGCACGCTTCTGTTCCAGCCCAGCACTAACACACCTGATTCAATGTATCAAACCTAATTAGTTAATAATCAAGTGTGCTATTGCTGGGCTGCAACAGAAGTCTGGTCACCCAGTAGATCAGGGATCAGTGGAGCGAGGTTGGCCACCTCTGGTATTTATTTATTTTTTGTTCACCTGAAATGATACTTTAGTAATAATAGCCTACTTGTTACTAAGATGTCTAACCTTTGCATATGAGTTAGTTTACTTGGACACTTTGAAATTATATAAAAGTGTTGATTCTTTGAAGTTAAGTGTTTAAACTTGTTTTCATTGATACAATTATAAACCTATGCCACTACGCGCTTATTAATAGCCTAAATAATCACTATCCAATTAACTCATCACATAGATGAATAGTAGGCTTGCATTAGTCTGCAAATGCAATGATAGAGGCATGCAATCCTTTGTTATAAAAGGTGAATTTCTATGGTAAAAAATAGCTTCCCCAAACCTTTACTCATGCGACACATGCTAATTGCTAGACTAAAAGCTATCTAGCTGGCTAATTTTGGCTAACTTAGTGTTGTTGTTAACACCTGGTTAGCATAACAGCTAAACTAAACTCAAAATCCATCAGACAAGACAGTAATGAAATGATTGTAGCAGACATTTACATTTTAGTCATTCTTATCCTGAGCAGCTTACAGTTAGTTTGTTCATACTTTTATCGTAATGGTCCCCCGTGGGAATCAAACTCACAACCCTGGCGTTGCAAGCGCGATGCTCTAACATCTGAGCTACACAGGACTATAGACCTGTTACTGACAGCTGTCTGGGTTCAGGTCTTGGCGGGCAAAAAGCTTTATTTGCTTTTCTGACAGTTCTTGAGTCTTATCTCATTGGGGTCACCAATGGTGTTTCATGATTGCGGGGAATCTGTAAATATATTTTTTCCCCTTGACTTTCCTGCCTTGTTAGAGCAGCCAAATACTCTAAAGAAAATGACTATGGTGATGAACCAACTAGTTTTAGGCACTGTTATCATGCAGTTTAGCCACTCGGCTGTTGTTAGAAGACTAAATGCGGTGGTCTTCCAACATGGCCGCCAGGAGGCGTCGTACGTCAACTGCAAGCCCTCTATACAGGGACACGGGCCTCATCTCTCCTCTCTGAAATCTATGGGCCAACCAGAACTCCCCTGGGTGATTTTCCTACACTACAGATGCACATTCTCCACCATGCATCGCAGCGGCACCGCCGTCCACATCAGCAGGCAAAGGCAACGTCATGAAAAATGCATAAAAAATGCCTGGGGGAAGGGATGCAGAGTGATACGCAACTACACAGAGACAGCGAAAGGAGGAGGAGAGGGAGAAGGGGAGGAGGGTAAAAGCTCAGGAGACAGGGCTGAGAATATGGTAGTTGCTGGTGCTTTGTTGTGCATGGACAACTCTTCAACCTCTCATTTACACAGAGTCTCTGGTGAGGATGGACCATCTACGGGCAATACAAACAGTAGGATGAGTCACAGTGCGTCTTATATGGATTACAATGTGTCTCATGTCTCCCTCTGCTTCTGCCTCTCACTCTGGACACTTTAGCACGGTTCCTGTCTGCTTGTGCTGATGCACTTGCCCACTGGTCCATTCAGCCAGGCTCCTTAGTCACAACAGACACAGCTGTATTAATCTCAAAGGAGAATTCATCAACAGTGCTTTTTATCAATCTATGTTTGCAGCAAGACCACAGACACACAGATGTTCTCTGTCAGTGGCGATCACCATGGAGATGGAACACAAATAAAGAGGCAGCTTTTTTTCTACTCCAGTAGGTGGAAAGAAAAAAAAAAAGGAGAGAAGGCGGGTGTGTAGATTGGCCTCCTGTACCCAATCTACACATCCTCCTCACCCACTCCAATCCTCCCTCTCTAAATCCTTGGCTTACAATCAGTTCCAAGAAGATCCCCATGCAGCCCATTGCTTGCAGGGTTGACTCCTCCTCTCTTTCAACCGCTGCTCCAGTCCTTCACAGACAGGAGGATTAGAAAGCAGCGGGCAGATTGCTAGAGGTGATGTCACACGGGAGGGGAAGGGGTATCAAACATTCAGAGGTGACTCACATAGGGAGGTGTTCACGGACCCCAGGTCCACACACAAATAACCATTAGTGTCTGTTCACGTAGATAAATAGATAAATTAAAAACCCCCATTGATGAACTCTCCTCTGAGATTAAAACAGCCGCGTCTGTTGGGCATCTGTGACTCAGGAGCCTGACTATTTTTGCTTTGTATATATACACTAATGTTTTTCAAAGAGTTATGGGGAAAGGGATGGAGTATCCCCAGAATGTCTCTGTCTGTCTCTGCACTGAGTTCCACTTGAGACGGTGGATGAATTCTCCTCTGAGATTAAAAAAGCTGTGTCTGTTGGGTATCTGTGACTCAGTAGCCTGACTGAATGCAGAGATGGCGGAAGTAGGGGTGCCGCAGGACTCTCTGATTTGTGCACCTTTGAAGTTCAGATGGGAACAGTAATTGTTGGAATAGTAACTGAAGTCTGGACACAGACTGTAGGCCTCACATGTAGCCTATTCAAATATTAACTCCTGCAGAATTAAGTGTTTCTTGCAGTAAAATTAGAGAAATTTTAATTTTGTCTCAGGATCAGGAGTGGAGAAATACGATTTCTTTCTTCCAGCATCTTCAGAGAATGCGAAGGCACGCTTAGGGACCGTGTTGTGTAGCCTAAACGTGCTATTTTTTTCCACAACATCAAAGCTGATATGAATACATTTTCAACCACATCAAATATTCATCCAAGACGAACTGAAATACTATCAGAAACATATTGGATCATTTTTACATCTTACAATGTTCTTAAAACCATGCAGTCAAACTGACGAAAAATCTCCCCAGTCCTTAAACGTCCTTGCTCCGTTAGAGAAGCAGAAATGAAACAGAAAACTTTACCGATGTTGACTAGATTGTTGATGATGCATTCATTCTATCGATATATGACAAGGATTTATATACAGTGCCTTCAGAAAGTATTTTTGTGTGTTACAGCCGGAACTCAAAATGTATGTTTTTCTCTAAATGTTTGCACATTTATTGAAAATGAATACAGAAATATCTAATTTACATAAGTATTCATACCTCTGAGTCAACACATGTTATATTCAAGCTCTGTCAAATTGGTTGTTGATCATTGCTAGGGACCACTTTCAGATCTATCCATAGATTTTCAACCATATTTAAGTCAAAACTGTAACTCTGCCACTCAGGAACATTCCAAGTAATCTTGGTAAGCAACTTCAGTGTAGATTTGGCCTTGTGTTTTAGGTTATTGTCCTGCTGAAAGGTGAATTAATCTCCCAGTGTCTGGTGGAAAGCAGACTGAACCAGGTTTTTCTCTACAATTTTGTCTGTGCTTAGCTCTATTCTGTTTATTTTTTATCCTGAAATATGGAGAGTGGTACTCAGTAATGTGTTGTATTGGATTGGCCCCGAACACTTTGTATTCAGGACAAAAAGCTAATTGCTTTGCCACATTTTTTTGCAGTATTAGTTTTGCTGGAAATAGGACCATGTTTTGGAATATTTTGATTCTGTACAGGCTTACTTATTTTCACTTTGTCAATTAGGTTAGTATTGTGGAGTAACTACAATGGTGTTGATCCATCCTCAGTTTTCTCCTATCACAGCCATTTAACTCTGTAACTGTTTTACATTTCACCATTGGCCTCATGGTGAAATCGCTGAGCGGTTTCTTTCCTCTCCGGCAACTGAGTTAAGGACACCTGTATCTTTGCAGTGACCCCCCCCCCCCCTTTCCCCATAAAAATCCCCCTACAAATGCACCAAACGAGCAAATTGAAGCGTGCCAATAGGTGAGAGACCAAATATGTGTCTGTTTTATGAAAATATGTGAATACTTGGCCAAGGAAACAATTCTGGTTGGTCTCAGGGAATGTAAAACAGTCAGGACGGGAGACTTTGAAAACTGGATTGAGTGAAGTAGCAGCAAATATGTTGAATGAGCAACTAATGAGCATGGAGACCATCAAGTTTGACAAAGTCACCTTATATCTTTTCAGTTTAATCACCTGATAGGAGTGGAACCAAGTGTGGTCGTCTGCTGCAGTAGCCCATCCTTGACAAGGACCACTGAGTTGTGCGTTCCAAGATGCCATTCTGCACACCACTGTTGTATTCTGCCGTTATTTGCCTGTCTGTGGCTCACCTGTTAGCTTGCACAATTCTTGCCATTCTCCATCGACCTCTCATCAACTAGTTATTTTTGCCAACAGGACTGCCACTGACTGGTTGTTTTTTGTTTGTTGCACCTAGACACTGTCGTGCGTGAAAAGCCCAGGAGGCTGGCCATTTCTGTGATACTGGAACCGGCACGGCTGGTACCGACGATCATATCACGCTCAATGTCGCTTAGGTCACTTGTTTTGCCAATTCTAACATTTAATGGGGTGTACCTATTACACTGGAAACTGACTGTATATCTTGTCAAAAGCGCAACATGACTGCAAACAGAGATCTGTATATAATAGCAAGATGCTCCTGTCTCCACCCTAACAACTGGAGTTGTTGTCCCAAAAGTGGGAAGGCAGGCAACAAGCTTAGGTCCAAAATAAGCCCATAGAAATGCATTGGGCTTATTTTGGACAGATTTAGGTGAGAGTGAAACCTCTCGCTTCACCTCTTCCTCTCTGCTGCAAAAGAGACAAATCAACCTTTTATGTACATTTGTGGTATTGTTGATCAAATGCGGGACATGATTGTTTGGTTGCGGGACGCGGGACAAAGAGCCAAAATGCAGGACTGTCCCGCACAATCCAGGACATGTGGTCAACCTAGTTTACCGTTTTACACATAGTTTGGCAACATTCATCAGAACTGGGGTCATGGCAACCTTCGCTGTAAAATAGGTCAGATTTTCCTGGAAAATGTACGATTGATAAGTTTTATGATACAAGGCACACAGGAGTGACACTGCTTCAATTAATGCTATAAAAGCAATGCTGTCAACAACAAGCGCTATCTCCCACTCTCACCTGTGACAACGTATCTCCTTCGATGATGCGAAACCTGATTTGGGGACATATCAAAGAAATATGTTTCTAACCAGTCAGCTCAACAGCAATGGAGGGAGGAAGATGAGAAGTTGGCAGCCTAGGTGCAATAAGAGGGCTGAAAACCACAGAAGAAGAAATGCTGCTGCTTGTGTGAGCAGACGGAGCACCTGTCTCACCATAGACAGACAGAGACAGAGAAGGGCTTTCCTGATGGCTGTGATGACCTGTGATAGGCCCAAAGTCCTTGCCAGGATTATAATTAGTGTATCTCCACCAATGGGGATGAGTTGAGACCCACACAGGAGAGTCTACACACCCTGACTAGTAGACATGTGGCTAATGACTTGCAGCTGTGCTGTCTGTGTAACTGTACTCATACTGTATAAGTACCACAGCACACACACACACACACAACGCACACACACACGCGCACAGGAAATTATCTGGCACAGTTGGTGGTCTTCAGCACAGGCAGGGCTGCATTAGATGAGCCCCCCCCCCACCCCACGGCACTCTGAGCACACACTCAGTATTATTTTCTGAAACAAACTCACTCGTTCCCTATCCTACTCAGCCGGATTAATGAACAAGCGTAACACACAAGCACTGAGGCACTGGCCTGCACTGGGCCTCCCCCTCTTGAGATATCTCTATATAATGCATTTCTGCAGAGAGCACATAGAAATCCCTCTGTCTCTCCTGAAGTGCAAACAAATCCCTATCAACCATAACGTCTAAAAAATAAGGGCCAGTCTAGAGTCTACCAGTACAATCCCTTATTCCACCTTACATCTCAGGTCCCACTGCCCATCAAAAACCACCCTGGCCTAGGTGTGGACTATAGGAGTAACCAGACCAAAACCAGACCCGCTTACAGAGTGTTAGGGGAAACACTAAACACCCTTCATCAATTACAGCAGCTGTTTTCCTGCCCCATGGCTCCATGCTTTAGTCTGTCTCTCAGCCATGCTCTGTGCTCCGTTAGGATCTGATGTGTGTATAACCTTTCAGACTATTGAACCTGTAATGATCTGATAAATGTGTTTGTGACCCTGTTAGCCTCCGTAGATCCATAGCCCACCTCCCCACTGACTCTATTACCCTCTGATCCGTGCAGAGGAACTAGTGCAGCACAACCACACCTCTGGTCCACAACTTCATACACTCTGTCCTTTTCCAGACTCACTGACACGTAAGAGCACACTTGGTGTGTTATACAGAAATAGTTTCACAGAAATACATACATAAAACATTGGACATTAACACACATTCACGTACACAAATGTTTGTGAAGTGTACATTGGAGCACACATACATGTATAACAGGAAAGGCAATGGAGAGAATCAGACCAGGCTGATATATTGTTCTCCTTGAAGGCTATCTGCTGCTTTCCTCCAGCCTGGGGTGGGACAGAGATGGTCATTTCCTGTTTCTGGGGCTCACATCCTCACAGTGCAATAATAATCAGCAGCACACAGTTTGGATCGAGAGTGAGTCTTGACTGTTGTTGATATGTTCTCAGAACGTTGAAGAAATGTTCACCTCTGGCCCCTGGTCTCCAACATCTATACTATGTTGGAGAAACGTTTCCTTTGAACAATGAGACAAAGTGCCCCTCACAGCCCCATATGGTCTTAGTCTTGTTCTTTAATCCTAGGGTGTGAAAGGTATGAACTTCAGAGAGCAGGTCCAGGCTCTAATCAGCAACTTCAGAGCGACTTTCTCCTGCTGAGGCTTACGGAAACCCTGTTCTGATTCAGGTGTGCCTTAACAAATGCCTGCTGCTGGCTAGACTCTCCACTGGCCTGGCCAGTTCACAGGTTCATGTAATCTACCATTACATAACTGTTCTGCTGGCTAGATTCTCCACTGGCCTGGCCAGTTCACAGGTTCATGTAATCTACCATTACATAACTGTTCTGCTGGCTAGACTCTCCACTGGCCTGGCCAGTTCACAGGTTAATGTAATCTACCATTACATAACTGTTCTGCTGGCTAGACTCTCCACTGGCTTGGCCAGTTCACAGGTTCATGTAATCTACCATTACATAACTGTTCACGGGAAGAATCTTCCCTGCCCTTCTGTTGATCTATATGAAATAATGGAAATAAAGTCTGTCCAGAAACTACATTATAAGCAAAACAACTTTATTCACTTATGACTTTTACTGGAAACAAAACCTTCAGTCTAAATATCATGGTGAGGTTGCCTATCAACATCATCTCAATAACTTCATTGTTGCGAGAGTGGCTACAGTGGCTAACACTGCTAGTTGAGGTAAAGAGGTGAATTTATACCACTCAAGGAAGCCAATAACATAGTGAGTCTATTGATTGGTTCTAGTATGTATGTGGATCCAAAAAGGGAAGAAGGTAAACATCTCAAGACATGTACTCCTTCCTTGACTCAGCAAGTGTGTTAGATTTTTCTTGATGAGTAGAGCAGATAGAAAGGCTAAGCTAGCCCCTTGGCTGCTCCAGGCTTTCACTTATCCAGCCAATGGTCACAGAGATCCACTGGATTGGTGCCGCCCTGCGTGGTCGCCTGTTAAGCAACTCCCATTGTTTGTGCATAAATAGATAAATAGTTCTATCTATCTATATATCTATCTATCTATCTATCTATCTATCTATCTATCTATCTATCTATCTATCTATCTATCTATCTATCTATCTATCTATCTATCTATCTATCTATCTATCTATCTATCTATCTATCAAAATACAATTGCAATGCATTAAGATGGTCCTGTTGTCTATCTCTTACAGAAATCAAACAGAGTCCTCTGTGCTAAAACATCAGAACGGTTGCATGATATATTAAAGTTAGTTAGTGCATAAATGTTCACACTTTTTTCGTACTGGTCCCCGGTGGGAATCAAGCTACACGGGACTATGTACTAAAGTATTTTTGTCATATTATGTTTTACCTTTTATTTTACCAGGGAAGACCTAGGTCTCTTTTTCAAATGTGCCCTGCACAGTACAACACAAATATACACATTATATACAAAATATACAAATATACGTATATGCACACCAGAATACAAAAACACAGTCATGGGAAGCACAAGTAAAACATCACAAATCCCCCAGAAAAACACTTACATTCCCCCACAAATAAGTCCCCAATCAATACTCTAAACTCCCCGAACGGCACCAGAACGTTAAGATGAGGGCCTCCCGAGTGGCACAGCGGTCTAAGGCATTGCAGTGTTTGAGGTGTCACTACAGATCCGGGTTCGTTCCGGGCTGTGTCGCAGCCAGCTGCGACTGGGAGACCCATGAGGCGACACACAATTGACCCAGCGTCGTCTGGGTTAGGGGAGGGTTTGTCCAGCCGGGATGTCCTTGTCCCATCACGCTGTAACGACTGCTGTGGTGGGCCGTGCACATGCATGCTAACACGGTCGCCAGTTGTACAGTGTTTTCCTCCGACACATTGGTGCGGCTGGCTTCCGGGTTAAGCGAGCAGTTTGTCAAGAAGCAGTGTGGCTTGACAGGGTTGTATTTAGGAGGAAGCAAGTCTCTCAACCTTCGCCTCTCAGGAGTCTGTGCGGGAGTTGCAACAATGGGACAAGACTGTAACTACCAATTGGATATCGCAAAAAAAAAAAAAAAAGAACATTAAGATGAAATATATTTTGAATTTTGTTCCAGCAATAAAGTCCATTTAAAACTAAAAGCAGATTTACCTAGTTCAGTGGAGGCCCTAGGAACCTCGAGTTAACCAATCCTGTGAACGGGTTAGGCAACTCTGGTGTTAATACTTCAACAGTAAAGTTAGATAAAACGGTAAGTTAGATGAAGTAGGGCCTTGTAAACAAAAAGGAGTAATGTAGAGATCTATGGTTCTTTCATTTGATACAGGATGCAGTGATGAGCATCAAAACCGTCACATGTAACAAAATGAAGGGCACTATGGTGGCATTTAAACATTTAAGATTAGTAGCCGCTGCACCAAATAATATCACCATAATCAAGAACAGATAAAAAGGTTGACTGAATGATCTCCTTATTGCTTAGAGAAAGGCACAATCTGTTTCTGTAGAAAAAGACAGCTTAAAATCTTAGCTTCTTAACCAGCTCATCTATATGTTTTTTTTAAACGTCAAATCCATATCAATCCAAATCCATATGAATTTCTATGTGTGAAAACATTCAATTGGAGAACCATCTAATGAGTGAATTATGTAGTTCATCTGAAACGTTCTTAGGAGAGTTTAAAAACAACATGTATTTTGTTTTGCCCGTATTAAGCACAAGTTTTAAATCAGCAAGGGATTCCTGCATAACTATAAACTCTGACTGTAGTTTTGTTGCTGGTAGATGATAAAAATGAAGATAGCCAGCTACTTTATCTAAGGCTGTGTTTAGACAGGCAGCCCAATTCTGATATTTTTTCCACTAATTTGTCTTTCGACAAATCACATTAGATCTTTCACATCAGACATTTTTTAGAGCTGATCTAATTGGTGAAAAGATCCATTTGTGAAAAAAAAAATCAGAATTGGGATGCCTGTGTAAACACAGCCTATGTGGACCGGGCCATGCAAAACGAACTGGCCCACTCACATGGATCTAGAATGGTGTTTGTGGATGGAATAGCTAGCTAGCTAGCAAGCAAGCTACAACAACTCCATCAACAGAATACTGCACGTTTTGCAGAAATAAATGGTCAAATACCAATTGGTTTAATGTCATTGTTTATTTCGAGGTACAGTATGTCTTCATTTTTTCTGAACTGCCTGATCTTTATTGGCTGATATAACTTGCAGGATATTATGGTAGCCGATGTTTGTGTAAGCCATTATACCTGGATTTACTGCTTCTGGTATTAGCACTCAGGTTAGCATGTGGCTAGCCATAGCTACTATGGGCCAACAGCAGCGTTTTCACTAGTTTGGTTACAGACACAATGTCTATTATGATGGAAAATATTTTTTTTTAAACTTCAAGGGGTGTTCAAATTCAAAATCAAATAGCAAAATGATCTTTGGTATGACCTTCATAAAATAATTCCATATAGCTTAGTATAACATATAATACACGTTTCCTGATCTGTCTTATACCTCTCAGATACAGGACAGACCCTTCAGAACAAACTTCCTTTAGATTATTTTTGGGGATCTGTTGTTCCATTTAGTGAATCTGTTATTCAATGCGTTTGTATGGGCTAATAGCAGAAAGGCCAAAAATGTATTTCAATAATTTAAAATTGTTTGTATACTTCAAGGGGTCATAACATTAAAAATCAAATAGCAAAATGATCCTTGTTATGACTTTCTTAAAACAATTCCATATAGTACCCCCTTCTCCCCCTTAGACAGGGGCTTAGACTCTTATCAGTTAACAGCAACCTAATTCTGCAATCTGCCCTTGGAGCACGGAGCAACCTGTCAGATACAGTATATAAAAACTGTTGGAGAACTAGGCTGTACTTTAATGCATGGGATGTAGCCCTGCTTTTATTGAAAGGCATAAAATAAATACTTTTACAGTATGCCTTGCCGTTGATAATGTCTTTACAAATATCCTGAATGCCAATAAACCAAATTAGTTTTCATAATGAGTTTTCCTAGCTGTAAGATGGTTATCTATATTTTATGAGTATTGACCAAAATGAAAATGGATGCAGTTGATATGATAAAATCAATCTGAGCAAAGCTTTCAGTGCTAGGATATGGAGAATCTTTGAAAACAACAACAACTGGAGAAATATTCACATATTTACTAACATATTTACTAAACACTCCCAACTGTACTGTAATATATAATGTGTGGAATGGTAGATGTATCCTCTCTACTCCCTCCGTGTATAGATTAAGGATATGTGTGTAAGCTGCTTACTGGACGAAAAAAATTGACTGAAATACAGATAAAAATTCGGATTAATTAAACAGACACAGCGAAATGTCAACGAGGCAGGAAGCATGTTATAGATTAATGGAGGATCATGATCTTGATGATCTGAGTTGCAGCATATGGCTCCTGTCCCGTCCTGTTCTGTCCTCTGCCATACATCGACTGACAGGGAAAGAGCTGCTTTCTACTGCCCTCCTCTTGGTGGATGGGAGAGTTTCTCAGGTTGCAGGTTTGTGTTTTTTTCTCTGTGTTCTGTGAAGCCTGAGACTCTTCAATAAAAGGGTGGCGCCACTCTTGGCTGTTACAGAGTGCTATTGACGAGATTCATGTTGTAAAGAAGCGAGAAAAGGATCTGTTCCACAGAACCTCTGAGGTATCGACAAAGACGCACCGCGGAAACACACCCACTAAGGGCAACTGCTGGTGTCTGGGGTTGAGAGGTCAAGAATTCTGTCTGAACTCAGTCTAAAGTGACTAGAAAACAGTATGTCTGCATGGATAGAGCATGGATAGAAGAGAATGGCTCTGGTGCTATGAAAAAGTTATGAGATATTTAATTAATGTCAGAGCTAGCTGTGGTGCAGCATCCAAGACAAATAATGCCCCAGATCAGCTGCATAGGCAGAAATAATGCTTGCAGAGTTAAATAATATATGGCTTGAGCCATGCATTGTGAATAGCACAGCCTAACAGGGATATTGCTACAGTAAATGTGTGTATTTAAATGGTTCTGTTAAAACCACTCAGGATCAATAAAATCCATATGGAATGGCTTGTAAAAATTAAGCTCTCGTAACGTGTTGGTACCAACGCAGGAGTTAATATGTGCCAGTGACCCATTACAGGTAAAACCAGTGGATGACTTCTTACAAGGAAATACCAGGTTGTAACTAATTTTCAGTAGCTTGATATGTACATACAGTGGGGAGAACAAGTATTTGATACACTGCCGATTTTGCAGGTTTTCCCACTTACAAAGCATGTAGAAGTCTGTAATTTTTATCATAGGTACTCTTCAACTGTGAGTGACGGAATCTAAAACAAAAATTAAGAAAATCACATTGTATGATTTTTAATTAATTTAATTAATTAATTTGCATTTTATTGCATGACATAAGTATTTGATACATCAGAAAAGCAGAACTTAATATTTGGTACAGAAACCTTTGTTTGCAATTACAGAGATCATACGTTTCCTGTAGTTCTTGACCAGGTTTGCACACACTGCAGCAGGGATTTTGGCCCACTCCTCCATACAGATCCTTCAGGTTTCGGGGCTGTCGCTGGGCAATACGGACTTTCAGCTCCCTCCAAAGATTTTCTATTGGGTTCAGGTCTGGAGACTGGCTAGGCCACTCCAGGACCTTGAGATGCTTCTTACGGAGCCACTCCTTAGTTGCCCTGGCTGTGTGTTTCGGGTCGTTGTCATGCTGGAAGACCCAGCCACGACCCATCTTCAATGCTCTTACTGAGGGAAGGAGGTTGTTGGCCAAGATCTCGCGATACATGGCCCCATCCATCCTCCCCTCAATACGGTGCAGTCGTCCTGACCCCTTTGCAGAAAAGCATCCCCAAAGAATGATGTTTCCACCTCCATGCTTCACGGTTGGGATGGTGTTCTTGGGGTTGTACCCATCCTTCTTCTTCCTCCAAACACGGCGAGTGGAGTTTAGACCAAACAGCTCTATTTTTGTCTCATCAGACCATATGACCTTCTCCCATTCCTCCTCTGGATCATCCAGATGGTCATTGGAAAATTTCAGACGGGCCTGGACATGCGCTGGCTTGAGCAGGGGGACCTTGCGTGACCTGCAGGATTTTAATCCATGACGGCGTAGTGTGTTACTAATGGTTTTCTTTGAGACTGTGGTCCCAGCTCTCTTCAGGTCATTGACCAGGTCCTGCCGTGTAGTTCTGGGCTGATCCCTCACCTTCCTCATGATCATTGATGCCCCACGAGGTGAGATCTTGCATGGTGCCCCAGACCGAGGGAGATTGACCGTCATCTTGAACTTCCATTTTCTAATAATTGCGCCAACAGTTGTTGCCTTCTCACCAAGCTGATTGCCTATTGTCCTGTAGCCCATCCCAGCCTTGCGCAGGTCTACAATTTTATCCCTGATGTCCTTACACAGCTCTCTGGTCTTGGCCATTGTGGAGAGGTTGGAGTCTGTTTGATTGAGTGTGTGGACAAGTGTCTTTTATACAGGTAATGAGTTCAAACAGGTGCAGTTAATACAGGTAATGAGTTCAAACAGGTGCAGTTAATACAGGTAATGAGTGGAGAACAGGAGGGCTTCTTAAAGAAAAACTAACAGGTCTGTGAGAGCCGGAATTATTACTGGTTGGTAGGTGATCAAATACTTATGTCATGCAATAAAATGCAAATTAATTATTTAAAAATCATACAATGTGATTTTCTGGATTTTTGTTTTAGATTCCGTCTCTCACAGTTGAAGTGTACCTATGATAAAAATTACAGACCTCTACATGCTTTGTAAGTAGGAAAACCTGCAAAATCGGCAGTGTATCAAATACTTGTTCTCTCCACTGTATCTACCTCAATTAACTCCTGCACATCGACTCGGCACTGGTACCCCGTGTATATAGCCAAGTTATTGTTACTCATTGTGTATTTATTCCTTGTGTTATAATTTTTTTCTATATTTCTCTCTCTGCACTGTTGGGAAAGGCCCATACGTAAGTATTTCACTGTTAATCTACACCATCGGACAATTTTGGGGGGATTTGATTTGCTCTTGATTTGATTTGAAGCACAGAATTCCATAAATTAGGGCCAAGCCATTAAGTGTTAGCTGAATAGGTGCATTAAACAGCCAAAAGGAAACATAAACAAACATATGGCAATAAGAATGTATATCCTATAAATGGCTGTCTAATTGCTAGCCTAACAGGCTTTATCCCTTTGTATATTTGGCAGCTGCATGATTTAGAATTTGCCCTGAATAAAAAAAGTATAACCGTAACACTACACCACTTTCCCGTAGTGGTTTACATTCTTCCAACCTCATGAATGTCAAATTGTAATACCCTAAGGATCTTAGCCAATCAAAGTGTTGTAATATCAAAGTTATATGATTTGCAACCATTTTACTGCTATCTTCTGCCAACATTATCATCCCAGCAGACATCCTTGGGTTAGGGTCGAGGTATCGTCTCCCTCAGGGCATTGTGTGCGTGTCTGCTCTCCCTAGCCTTGAGTCTGGTGCCATGGCCTCAGGCCCTCAGGCAGTGAAAAAGCAGAGTGATCTCCCCCAGTCACAGTGCCTTTGCTGCACTTACACCGATTTTACGAATACAGACTAAATGTTTCAAACACGGTGCTAGGTGTAACCTGCACTACAGAGTGCCCCCCTCTTATCCTCGGTGCCCGCAGGCTGCACAGAAATCTCTTTAGACTGAATCCACTCCAGCCCAGCTGGTCCACAAGGCAAAGGAGAGGAGAAAATACCCAAACCAAAACACATAAAGCCATGTTTCAGCTCACAGAGAATGTAGTCTATCTAATTTGTAGCTCAGGTGGGCCGTAGGTACAGTAGATAGTATACAATCAGGGAAACACATCCTGTAGTTTTCTAAAGCCAAGCAGAGAGAATAGAAACAGTGAGTGAGAGAAATATCAGCGTCATAGCTGAACATGCTTAATCCAACCCTGATTAAATATTAATTGTGTGAAAGGCTCCACAGCTATTCTAAGTGATGGAAGCGAGAGAACAGAAACAAGTAATAGAGACGGCAAACTGGCAGCTGCTAGACTGCTAGAATGAGAGGCAGAGCTGGAATTGGATAATTCCTACTTCAAACAGGGGGAAGGTGAGGCAGCAGCATGCTTGTTGTGTTCAAAGCCAGCCTGGACCCAGAGAAGAGAGGGAGAAAAAAGAGCAGCTCGACTTGTGAAATGGAAATCCAATCAGGCTGGACTCCCAGCCGCCTGGTCTCCTGTTACTATTTAGAGCAATAGCCCTCCTTCAACCTACACCCTCGCCCATGAATATTGCATCACCCAGCAGGTTACTGTAATTCCGACAACATGTTTTACGCTGAATATCGACGGGATTCAGAGATCGAGAGACCTTAATGTGGCAATAGCCGCAGAAGGTGCGGTGGTTTCTGTGACCACCTCCAGGGTAAGGAAGTGCTAGGGACGGAACGCTGAGGTCACAAAATCGGCGATCACACTCCAGGGATGCCGCGCTGCTCTACCATGACACAATGAGATACACAACCCATGAGGTGAGTACGGAGCAACAACCTCGCATTAACATCTCCCTCAACAGCACTGAGCAGTAAAGACTACAAGGACAAACCCACAACGTGTGATGCTTTTATTATATTCTAAATTAAAATAAATATAATTAATTCTAATGATGACGTATTTTGGTCAATTGGGTGCTTGCTCTAAGTTATATCTACTGGATGTTTAATGGATGGTTATTTGTCCTAGTATGGAGTTACCTTTGGCCCACAGTGGTTGGTTGCTACCCTGGCATCATGTGTTGTTGTGTATATGGGACATCTGGAGAGACAGTGTGTTAGCTACCTGGTGAAATGTTTTGGGGCCAACTGTGTAGTACCTAGTGAGGGGCAGGCTCTGGGTGACTCTGGGTGCCCGGGGTCGGTCAGGGTAAGTGGATGGTGACAAACGGCAGGTGATGACTTGGCCCTCTGCTGAGAGAGGCTAGGGTTTCGGACATGGTGTGACATCACAGCTATCCATCATGAGAAGGGAGGGGGTGAGGGAGGAAGAGAGGGAGAGGGCATCCCCCAACAACCATAAATCACAGTCAGGGCCAGAGAGCACTCCCAGGGACAGCCAGTTTTCACCACTCATCCTGGCCAAGTTCTATGTGCAACAGAACCTCAGAGGGAACAACACTGTGTGAGAGGAGTTCATTTGATGTTTAGGTCCATCACACACTCGCTTCAGTGCTCAGCTGCTGTAAATGGGCACAGGCATGCAAGGCATCACGTGAAGCCTTGTTGCTAGAACGCCACATTAAGCCCCTATACGAGGGCCATAGTTTCATATCAACGACATCGCCGAAACCATTGACACTGTCGCCAGTTTAAGTAAAACCCACAGTGGGTTAATGCACCCAGCCATACGGCCCCATTTCCCCTCCATCCCCTTACAAAGGCAGTAATGCAGGCAGCCATGAGCTCCACATGAACAAATATGGGTCAGTGCTCAAATATTATGATTTATTTCTGATTTTGTGTGCCAGGCCTTAATTACCGCCGCAGCACCTATGAGACTAGTTTCCTTTCGACACAATGTTTCTTTGAATGTGCTCCTGCAAACACAGACACCAACACACACTGAGCCATAATTGGCTTGTTTCATTAGCATTAGAATATAGAACACAGAGTGAGGCAGCCACACAGCTATATCTTCACAGCTTAGTATTTTCACTGGTTACATGGAGAGAGAGGGAGAGAGGAAGAGAATACAATATTGAAGAGAAATGAGAGTAAAGTAAAAGGAGAAAGAAGGGCTTGAGATAACTGGGGAGTGAGTGAATGGAGAAAGAGACGATAGATGGCTGGAAGGTAGAGCTGGAGATAGAAGGACAGAGAGTGTGCTCTGACACGACAGACAGACAGACAGACAGACAGACAGACAGACAGACAGACAGACAGACAGACAGACAGGCAGACAGGCAGACAGGCAGACAGGCAGACAGGCAGACAGGCAGGCAGGCAGGCAGGCAGGCAGGCAGGCAGGCAGACCAGGCAGACCAGGCAGACCAGGCAGACCAGGCAGACCAGGCAGGCAGGGGAGCAATTGTCTGATGACCCGTCCTGAGGTCAGTTCTTCTCCAATCAGACAGGACAGGAGAGGAGTAAAATTGGGGAGGAAGCCATGGTAGATTGTTGGGACACATCCCTTTTACTCCATTACCACAATACATGGATAAATGAAAGCAATACACTGTATAACTAGCTGGTGGTGAGGTTGAAGCCGTATTGAAATACCCATCATGTTTCTTAAGATCAATATGAAAAGGAGAATATTTAAGTACCACTGGAATGTAGCCAGAGCCTCTCAGCTCTCCTCCCTTTCTTCCCAAAGGCTATACTCCTCTTCCTAGTAGAGCCCTGCACGGGAATTGAGTTTTAAGCCTGAGCCCTAACCAGGCCCACGACTTTCAGGCCATACCCAGGCCCAATTGCTTCTTCCAAAAACCAGAAATAACTTCCTCCGTTAGTAAATCCATTAGTTGCTCTTCTCTGTCACTTGTTCCCTGTGTGCAGCTCACTCTGCATGTGTGCTGCTCATGGCGGCTCTGAGTCTGTGAGCATCCATAGCAACGGCTCCGCTTGGGCTGCTCTGCTCAATGAAGAGACATGAGAGCAGTTAGCTTTTCACTACTTTTCATCAGTCTAAACTCCGACAAAACTCAAGGAACATTATTATTTTCTGTGAAATAATCTCTCCTGACTTATATTTGAGGAGGTTGAAGCACTTCTGACACCATGTATTGATCTTAGACAGATATGACTGTACTGCGCAGCAGGGCATGCACAAATGGCTCAGCTTCAAAATGTTAGTGATCAATTTAGAGATACCCGAGCCCTGCCCGTACCCTGGTTATTGAGGAAAAAACAGGACCTACCCAGCCTTAACCCAATGTATAATGTTGGGGCCTGTCGGGCTCAGGCAGCAGAGCTCTACTTCCCAGCAACCTATTTCCTGTTCCATAACACAACACAACACCACAGGTGTTCTAATGCAGTGGAGGGAGCAAAAAAAAAAGTCTCTACTCACAGTCGCTCTGCAGAGGGGAAGAGACACAGGAAGTATCCCAGGATGCAGTTGGCCAGCTGTTAAAAGGTGTCCTCGGAAAGCACATTCCCTGCCTTGTCACCTGGGCTGTCACAGCCAATCGGAGTGGTCATTAATCAAGCCGTACACACCTGCTGTCACCCCCCTCCTCTCTCATTCACTTAGCCCGGATAACAGAGCCATGAACAACCCACAATATTTTTTTCCTCCCATGCTGTTTCTCCTCTCTTTCACACACACAAACTCCATCTCTCTCCCTGTCACTGTCTGGAGCACGTACACACACCGGCAAAGCCCACAGACATCTCTCTGAGGCTTTTAGCAGGCTACACCACACTTCCTAAAAAGCTCCTCTCATCCCAACACAGGTTGGCCTGCTGAAAAGTTGGCAATCACTGTGAGTCTCATTAGCATGGAAGGCTACAAACAGATAAACAGACAAACAACAGAAAATCAACAGACAAACAGACAAACACACACACACAATATAATACATTGAAGCTTTATCACAAATACTCAAAAAGGAAACAAGTATTATTACCTGTTGTGGAGGGAAAACAGAAAGAGAACATGGAAAGAAAAGAAAGAAAAACAATCATTAGGAAGTGAAATACAGGCAAAGTCTGTATGGAAAGTGGTAGATAAATAAACATGTACAGCCACCCAGCCAGAATCAGAAGAGGCTGGTGGGAGGAGCTATAGGAGGACAGCTCATTGTAATGGCTGGAATGGAATACATGGAATGAAGTCAAACATATGTTGATACCATTCAATTTATTCTATTCCAGCCATTACAATGAGCATGTCCTACTATAGCTCCTCCCACCAGCCTTCAACGCTCAGAACATCCATACAGGCTAACAGTAGGTGGCCAGTTCCACAGCCATGATGATGGTGAGGACGGAGACAGACACTGCTTCCTCAGAAGCTCTCTTTCCTCAGACATCAGACCACAACTGAGAGTATTTGAACCGCTCACCATTTATTTTATCTACATTGGACGATAAAATAAATCGTCCCATGTAGATTCGCTGGCCTCTAACCCAACAACAGACACCTGAGGGAGAGACATGCTCCCCTTGCTGTTCGGCTCCCCTCTCTGCTCTATGGACTCCAACAGAGACAGTCTGAATTGATCTCCAGAACACGCCTCAGGTGACAGATAGCTGGTGCTGGGAGATCACAGGTAGACAATGGCCCCCACCCCCGACGCAAACACACCCATTCAGAGCTTTGACAAACAGATTATCTCTCCGGACCCCGAGCACCAATCGATTACACAGCCTTAAAAAGACAGAGTTGTGCGGGAGATAGATAGAAATGCAGAGAGAAATATATAAAGGCAGAGAGAGAGAAAGAAAGAAAGAAAGAAAGAAAGAAAGAAAGAAAGAAAGAAAGAAAGAAAGAAAGAAAGAAAGAAAGAAAGAAAGAAAGAAAGAAAGAAAGAAAGAAAGAAAGAAAGAAAAAAGAAAGGCAGAGAGAGAGAGAAAGAAAGAAAGAAAGGCAGAGAGATAGAGAGATAGAAAGAAAGAAAGGCATAGAGAGAGATAGAAAGGCAGAGAGAGAGATAGAAAGAAAGAAAGAAAGAAAGAAAGAAAGAAAGAAAGAAAGAAAGAAAGAAAGAAAGAAAGAAAGAAAGAAAGAAAGAAAGAAAGAAAGAAAGGCATAGAGAGAGATAGAAAGGCAGACATAGATAGAGGACTGATCACCCCAATCCACAAAAGTGGAGACAAATTTGACCCCAATAACTACAGTGGGATATGCGTCAACAGCAACCATGGGGAAATCCTCTGCACTATCATTAACAGCAGACTAGTTCATTTCCTCAGTGAAAACAATGTACTGAGCAAATGTCAAATCGGTTTCTTACCAAATTATCGAACGACAGACCACATATTCACCCTGCAAACCCTAATTGACAAACAAACAAACCAAAAGAAAGGCAAAGTCTTCTCATGCTTTGTTGATTTAAAAAAACCCATCGACTCAATTTGGCATGAGGGTCTGCTATACAAATTGATGGAAAGTGGTGTTGGGGAAAAAAACATATGACATTATAAAATCCATGTACAAAAACAAGTGTGCGGTTGAAATTGGCAAAAAAGACACACATTTCTTTCCACAGGGCCGTGGGGTGAGACAGGGATGCAGCTTAAGCCCACCATCTTCAACATATATCAACAAATTGGTGAGGGCACTAGAACAGTCTGCAGCACCTGGCCTCACCCTACTTGATTCTGAAGTCAAATGTCTACTGTTTTCTGATGATCTGGTGCTTCTGTCACCAAACAAGAAGGGCCTACAGCAGCACCTAGATCTTCTGCACAGATTCTGTCAGACCTGGGCCCTGACAGTAAATCTCAATAAGACCAAAATAAATGTGTTCCAAAAAAAGTTGCCAGGACCACAAATACAAATTCCATCTAGACACTGTTTGTCTAGAGCACACAAAAAACTATACATACCTTGGCCTAAACATCAGCGCCACAGGTAACTTCCACAAAGCTGTGAACGATCTGAGAGACGAGGCAAGAAGGGCCTTCTATGCCATCAAAAGGAACATAAAATTCGACATACCAATTAGGATATGGCTAAAAATACTTGAATCAGTTATAGAACCCATTGCCCTTTAAGGTTGTGAGGTCTGGGGTCCGATCACCAACCAAGAATTCAAAAAATGGGAAAAACACCAAATTGAGACTCTGCATGCAGAATTCTCCAAAAATATCCTCTGTGACCAACGAAAAACACCAAATAATGCATGCAGAGTAGAGTTAGGCCGATACCCGCCGCTAATTATCAAAATCCAGAAAAGAGACATCAAATTCTACAACCACCTAAAAGGAAGCAATTCCCAAACCTTCCATAACAAAGCCATCACCTACAGATAAATAAACCTGGAGAAGAGTCCCCTAAGCAAGCTGGTCCTGGGGCTTTGTTCACAAACACAAACAGACCCCACAGAGCCCCAGGACAACAACACATTTAGACCCAAACAAATCATGAGAAAACAAAAAGAGAATTACTTGACACATTGGAAAGAACTAACAAAAAAACAGAGCAAACTAGAATGCTATTTGGCCCTAAACAGAGAGTACACCGTGGCAGAATACCTGACCACTGTGGCTGACCCAAGCTTAAGGGAAGCTTTGACTATGTACAGACTCAGTGAGCATAGCCTTGCTATTGAGAAAGGCCGCCGTAGTCAGACCTGGCTCTCAAGAGAAGACAGGCTATGAGCACACTGCCCACAAAATTAGGTGGAAACTGAGCTGCACTTCCTAACCTCCTGCCAAATGTATGACCATATTAGAGACACATATTTCCCTCAGATTACACAGATCCACAAAGAATTAAAAAACAAACCCAATTTTGATAAACTGCCATATCTATTGGGTGAAATACCACAGTGTGCCATGACAGCAGCAAGATTTGTGACCAGTTGCCACAAGAAAAGGGCAACTAGTGAAGAACAAACACCATTGTAAATACAACCCATATGTTTTTTTATTTTCCCATTGTTACAACACTGTATAAATACATAATATGACATTTGAAATGTATTTAGTCTTTTGGAACTTCTGAGTGTAATGTTTACTGCTAATTTATATTGTTTACTATCTAATTCACTTGCTTTGGCAATGTTAAAATATGTTTCACATGCCAATAAAGTCCTTAAATTGAAATTGAATTGAGAGAGAGATGGGCATAGTGGAGAGGCTGAATTGTGTTTTTTTTCAGCTGGATCAAAAACCTCTCAGATCAGTCAGTATTCAGACACCCAAAAAATTGTCTCATGCTTATTCTAACAAGGCAACATTACATCAGCTTGTGAAATATATATTGTTTAATTACATTTTTGTTGTTGTTCCTATGTAATACTACTAGCCACCTAGCAGTTTTATGAAGTTGGCTTCAGCTAACCCAGATACAGTGGGGAGAACAAGTATTTGATACACTGCCGATTTTGCAGGTTTTCCTACTTACAAAGCATGTAAAGGTCTGTAATTTTTATCATAGGTACTCTTCAACTGTGAGTGACGAATCTAAAACAAAAATCCAGAAAATCTCATTGTATGATTTTTAAGTAATTAATTTGCATTTTATTGCATGACATAAGTATTTGATACATCAGAAAAGCAGAACTTAATATTTGGTACATAAACCTTTGTTTGCAATTACAGAGATCATACGTTTCCTGTAGTTCTTGACCAGGTTTGCACACACTGCAGCAGGGATTTTGGCCCACTCCTCCATAGAGACCTTCTCCAGATCCTTCAGGTTTCGGGGCTGTCGCTGGGCTTTCAGCTCCCTCCAAAGATGTTCTATTGGGTTCAGGTCTGGAGACTGGCTAGGCCACTCCAGGACCTTGAGATGCTTCTTACGGAGCCACTCCTTAGTTGCCCTGGCTGTGTGTTTTGGGTCGTTGTCATGCTGGAAGACCCAGCCACTACCCATCTTCAATGCTCTTACTGAGGGAAGGAGGTTGTTGGCCAAGATCTCGCGATACATGGCCCCATCCATCCTCCCCTCAATACGGTGCAGTCGTCCTGTCCCCTTTGCAGAAAAGCATCCCCAAAGAATGATGTTTCCACCTCCATGCTTCACGGTTGGGATGGTGTTCTTGGGGTTGTACTCATCCTTCTTCTTCCTCCAAACACGGCGAGTGGAGTTTAGACCAAAAAGCTCTATTTTTGTCTCATCAGACCACATGACCTTCTCCCATTCCTCCTCTGGATCATCCAGATGGTCATTGGAAAACTTCAGACGGGCCTGGACATGCGCTGGCTTGAGCAGGGGGACCTTGCGTGCGCTGCAGGATTTTAATCCATGACAGCGTAGTGTGTTACTAATGGTTTTCTTTGAGACTGTGGTCCCAGCTCTCTTCAGGTCATTGACCAGGTCCTGCCGTGTAGTTCTGGACTGATCCCTCACCTTCCTCATGATCATTGATGCCCCACGAGGTGAGATCTTGCATGGTGCCCCAGACCGAGGGAGATTGACCGTCATATTGAACTTCTTCCATTTTCTAATAATTGCGCCAAGAGTTGTTGCCTTCTCACCAAGCTGCTTGCCTATTGTCCTGTAGCCCATCCGAGCCTTGTGCAGGTCTACAATTTTATCCCTGATGTCCTTACACAGCTCTCTGGTCTAGGCCATTGTGGAGAGGTTGGAGTCTGATTGAGTGTGTGGACAGGTGTCTTTTATCCAGGTAACGATAAAATTAACAGGTCTGTGAGAGCCGGAATTCTTACTGGTTGGTAAGTGTGATCAAATACTTATGTCATGCAATAAAATGCAAATTAATTATTTAAAAATCATACAATGTGATTTTCTGGATTTTTGTTTTAGATTCCGTCTCTCACAGTAGAAGTGTACCTATGATAAAAATTACAGACCTCTACATGCTTTGTATGTAGGAAAACCTGCAAAATCGGCAGTGTATGAAATACTTGTTCTCCCCACTGTAGGTTCCCTATCTCCCAACCTCATAAGTAGCTTTAGCTAGCCCAGATAGGTTCCCTATCTCCCAACCTCATAACTAGCTTTAGCTAGCCCAGATGGGTTCCCTATCTCTGAACCTCAAAACTACACTAGCTACCAAGAAGACATTTGAGGTTATCAATCAAGTTAGAGTAGCTGGCTTGTATCTTAGATGGCATGCCTGCTGGCAAGGTTGGTAGACTTAAAAAAAAGTAAGCAATATATGTATGTATTGAATACGACTCACATTCTTTTAAATCTTTTACCCAGATTTTAGCAGAGATGCAGTGAAGCATATTTAGTTTCTTTAAAAGTAGAGCCACCAGTCA
Source organism: Thymallus thymallus (assembly GCA_023634145.1). Lineage (NCBI taxonomy): Eukaryota > Metazoa > Chordata > Actinopteri > Salmoniformes > Salmonidae > Thymallus > Thymallus thymallus. Next base: position 31,343,573 of record CM042410.1, on the reverse strand, counting down.
TGAGGACAGCTCAAGAAGTGTGCTTAGATATGCAATTTTATATACCTTTTTTTTTTTACGTAGAATGAACCATAACTTCTCCAACTTATGGTCTGGCATAGCCCCCCTCCGGACCACCCCCCAGCCATCCTCATGTACTTTGTACCCCCTCAGATTTTTGGAGTGCAGGATGCCCCTTTCCACAGCCTGTGTGACCTCTGACCTGTCACGATCAGCCTGTTTATTTAGAGCCGAGGCCATTTAACGGCTGACTAACTCTCTGCCTCTCCCTCAATTATTCAGCAGCCTGGATGTGTGTGTGATTGTGTGCGCGCGTGTGTGTGTGTGTGTGTGTGTGCGCGTGGTCCATCTCTCTGTTGCCCCTCATGGAAGATGGAGGCTGATGAGAGGGCAGCGGGGGCCACAGGAGGACCAGAGAGCAGGTTTTTAGCTTCCAGGCACAAACACCAATTAGTCTGGATGTGATTGTGGTGCTCCACTCTCTACTGGATTGTTGTAGCCAAGCCAGCTGCTCCATCCAGACCTCAGCCCTGTCCCAGACCAGGCCCAGGCTAGACATATCTTCCACTACCAGCACAACCCAACCGAATGCCCAGTAGACATGTTAGGTAGTGAGTAGATTAGTCTGGAGGAGAGGTGAGGTAAGGTGAGGCGAGGAGATGGAACGGACAGAAGGAGTGGAGCGGTAAGGAGTGTGTGTGTGTGTGTGTGTGTGTGTGTGTGTGTGTGTGTGTGTGTGTGTGTGTGTGTGTCAACCAGAAGCCCCACATCCCGGCAGTTTGTGAAAGTGAATTTCAGATAAAGCCAGAATTCATAATGTTACTTCCACCCAGATGTCCTAAGCCCCAGGACACATTAATGAGTAAATGTCACTGTTTTCATCTCTTTCCTCATTGCTCTTTGACTCCACTGTTCAAAGGCTGAGCAGCCCCTTGTATGCCCTTTTATGAAATCAATACTTTCCCCTGCCCACCTAATAAAAGTCCTATAAAAGGGAGATGAAGACTGACGGTACACACACACACACACACACACACACACACACACAAACACACGCACAAACACAAACACACACGTACACACACACACACAAACACACGCACAAACACAAACACACACGTACACACACACACACACACACACACACACACACACACACACACACACACACACACACACACACACACACACACACACACACACACAGAGGACTAGGCTGACTCTTTACTTTCAACATGGGTCATTATCTTAATTAATTTGTCAGTCTATTTGCTGACCCAAGAGAAAGGCGTGTTAAAATACCCCCTCCTTTTCTCCTCTCTATTCCTCTCCGCTTGTATCTCTGTCCTTTCCTCTTCTCTGCTCACCTCATCTCTCTCCTTTACTCCCATTTCCTCATGTCACCTCACTTCTCATATCTCTCCTCCCTTGCCGGCAAATCCTTTCTTTTCTATATTTTTCTCTCTTCATCTCATTTCACCTCTTCCCCCTTCACTCCCCTGTCCTGTCTTCTCCCCTGTCCTGTCCTGTCCTCTCCTCTCCTCTCCCCTGCCCTCTCCTCTCCTCTCCTCTCCTCTCCTCTCCCCTGTCCTGTCCTCTCCTCTCCCCTGTCCTGTCCTCTCCTCTCCTCTCCCCTGTCCTGTCCTGTCCTCTCCCCTGTCCTCTCCACTCCCCTGTCCCTCTCCTCTCCTCTCCTCTCCTCTCCTCTCCTCTCCTCTCCTCTCCTCTCCTCTCCTCTCCTCTCCTCTCCTCTCCAGTGACCAGCCTGCTCTGGTTTATCCTCCAGAGGGACCTACAGTACCAGAAGAGGAGGTCTCTGTGCCTCTGACAGAACTCTCCTCTGGGGCCTAGCTGCACCTTATACTACCCACCACCATAACCCAGACACCAGCTGGTCTGGGACCAGTCTTATGCCCAGTCACCCAGAGGAAATACATCTGTTTCCAGTTCAAAGAGGAAAAGACTGAGAAAGAGAGAGTAATACAAATGCAGCAATTGTTCAGAATGCATTCATGAGAATGAATCAAAACATGCAGGAGAAGAATGAGGTTTAAGATAAGCCTATCCCTGAACCCTGGTCGGTAGTATTTCTTGGATAGAAAGGGAAGGGAACGTATGTGTTATTGTGTTGTTGTGCATTAAATGTTTATCTGTTGCTTGCAGAAGACATGCTTGTTAGTTTGTTCCCATTCATGTGACATTACCTTGTCTTTATTCAGGCAAACCATGAAATCAGCCCAACCACAGAAGGTCATATGAATCTTTTCACATCATCAGACAATATTGTTTGCAATTTTCTATTGAATGTTTTCCCAGAATATCTCTGCATACTTGAAAAAAGCCTGCAACAATATGCAGTAAACAGATAGGAACAAAGCAAAGCAAAAACATAGGGAGACAGAGACGTGTTTTTACTGACTCTGGGCAGACTATGGATTGGCTCTGGTTGTGGGTAAGAAAAGCAGGGTTCTAATATAGCAGCCGCAGCATGAGGCTCTGCTTCAATATAGGCTCAGCGGCAGGAGAGATCAGTCCCAGCCAGGTACATTTAAGACTCAACTGCCTCTATCATCACTCCGGGGGGGTCTGTGTTTCTGTGTTTCTGGATAAGTGGAGTGTATGATGGTATGTTAGAGGATGTGTAAGTGAAACTCCATGCTTTGGATCAGGCCACTGCCAATAGTATGTTTGGGTGTGTGCATCAGAGTACAGTGTGCATATCTCTGTATGTGTGTGTGTCTCTGGGGGTCACCTCGGGGTCCCATTGAGGAGGAGCTCTGTCCATGTGATTTATGGCTATAGTAGTTCCAGCAGGCAGGGCCTATTTTCCCAGAGGTCTTTGCACAGTGGTTAAAATAACATAGTTCTCCTCCTCACGCCATCCTGCTTCCTGTCTTCTCTAGATGAGGGTGGAGCCCTGCCAAACCAGCTCCTGATCCTTCTACCTCGCTTCCCTTTCCTTCTCCCTTTTCCTACCCCTTCTCTCTCTCTTCCCCTTCCCTCAAGCCTCTGTCGCCCTCTTAGCTTTAATAGAGAGCTGTTCCCTCAGTCTGTAGACTGACCTCTCCACCCTCTCAATTTCTCTCAAGGGCCTCCACACTTTCCAGCCATTCCCATTAAAAATCCCTTTAACCAGACCTGTTGCAATATCTGCTTTATTAAGTCCTAAATAGAGTTTTTGTCCAATTCCATTTTCCATTTGTTTAATGCTTTTTCTTACCACAAAGATCGATAAGGGGGAATAGACCATGACCAAGGAATAAGTGTTGAGAAACTTTATCTAGAGGTAGAAGTAAAAATAATATGTAAGGAGGAGCCATTTGACTCAATAGCCACACAGAACATTCCTTGAAAAAAAAAAAAAAAAAAGTCTCTCCACATTTTCATCCAATCAGATCACTTCTCTTTTCTTCTTCTGTTGCCGTGACAAATGTTTCTCCTAACTGAAGCCACAGCTTGGTTATCTGGTCCTCAACTAGCCTAGCCGTATTAATTACCATTATTAAGCAATTCATTAGCAGATGAGAGAAAGATAATGCCAAACTGTTTTGCTGGGACTAGCCAGGAGGGTGTGCGTGCGGAGCGTGACGGATATCGGCCAAGCGCAGAAGTGACATTAACCTTTTGATTAGCAGAGTAATAGGCAGATGGTTGGACTGGCGCATCCGTTCTCCAAGTGGTGTAGGAGGCGGAATGAATGACTCTCAGTGTTCAAAGGGATGACATCATCCCTATGCTCCTTCCAGTTACGCAGTCATCTGTGGAACTGGATTAGTCTTGTTATCCGCCTCTCTTTCCCTCTACAAGACAGAGCCCATATGCAAAAGATTATTACAGCTGCTTTGTCACTCATTACAAATTGCATCATTTCAAAAGATTGATGAGTATCTGACAACAAAAAGGACAATTCATGAACTATTGTTGGTTCTCATGGGATTTATTTCAGTCATCAGGGGAGACTCATCTAGTCAAGCCCAGTCAAAAATGAATCATTGCAGATTCGATCGAAAAATTCAATTTGATTGAAAAAATTCAATAAACAATCAGTGTGTCACTGTGAGAGCAAAAACAGCTCTGCGCTGTGTGCAATGTGAATCTTCAAGATGCAAAGAAGTCCTGGGAAATCACTTGAGAATAATTCCAGAGTCGTGCCCATCAACTGTTCATCACAACAGACCACTCCATCAGCCCGGCCACTTTACATAACTGGATCTCTTCATGCATAATGCAGCAGCCATACCGTACTCCCCATCTCAAACCACAGATGCAGATTGACACTTTATGATACGGGCAACCGGGTACCAACCCTGGCACCACACAGAGATGCCGTGGCCAACAGAGTTTACCCAGGGCGACCACATAAAAGAAGGCTTCGGTCTGATGCCGTTGAAGCCAAATGAACTGTAAACTGTACCATAACTACGGAGTAGTTCGTTAAAATAGACATGCTCTTTCAAACAAATTGTCTTTTAGATAAAAATCTGGTAATAGAAGCAAAGATGCCAATAGTCTAGTATTTGATTAGTGTCCTCTCTATGGACAGAGGATGTCTCTGAGTATCCCCAGCACCCCCCGTGTGCACCCATCAACCACCCTTGTCGCCAATTACACCATGCTTTCCATGCAATTTAAATACATTAGCAGGCGCCACGCATATTCAGAGGATGCTGATGAGCCCTGTGGTCTATTCCTGGGGCAATGGTGATATCACGCCCATTATGCTTTAATAATGCAAATGTTATCCTCGTTTAAGGGCTAGAACTAGAGCCACCTGCCACCCAGCTCTGGGGGAAACACTCTACTACTGCTGGAGCACATGAGGCTGGTGAGAGGAGAACGGTTCACAATAACGGCTGGGATGGAGTGAATGGAATGGTATCAAACTCATGGAAACCACGTCTGATGTGTTTGATATCATTCCATTTACTCCGTTCCAGCAATTACAATGAGCCCATCCTCCCAAATAAAGGTACCGTCATTCACCTGTGTGCTGGAGATATGGAGGACCAGAGAAGCCTCTCTCTCTCTCTCTCTCTCTCTCTCTCTCTCTCTCTCTCTCTCTCTCTCTCTCTCTCTCTCTCTCTCTCTCTCTCTCTCTCTCTCTCTCTCTCTCTCTCTCTCTCTCTCTCTCTCTCTCTTCTCTCTCTCTCTCCTCTCTCTCTCTCTCTCTCTCTCTCTCGTCTCTCTCTCTCTCTCTCTCTCTCTCTCTCTCTCTCTCTCTCTCTCTCTCTCTCTCTCTCTCTCTCTCTCTCTCTCTCTCTCTCTCTTCCCCTTTCATATTTCCCTTTATGCTTTGTTACTAACTCTCTCTACCTTTTCATCTATTCTCCCACCTCTTTCTCCCTTTCCACTCTCTCCCCCGTCCTCCTCTGTCCCTCTATACGTCCCACACCGTTGCCAACTCTGGTTGCGCTCTTGACAATTCAATTTTAGCCAACAAGGTGCTCTTTAGTGACGCCAATTAGGCAGTGTGCAGATGAAGCATCACAATGAAGCGCTTAGGGAGAAAGCAATAGGTTTACTCTCTAAACATGCCCGCTGCTTTGGAATAAGGACAGAGATCAATAGGCACTTGTGTAATTCACTTCACAGCAGATAACTGCAGTGGGGAGGGCTGGGTAATGAGACCATAGCCAATGAGATGGGCAGAACGGCCCTTGTGTGCTGAGACCCATTAGGAGCGTGTGAATCATATAGCAACAGATCACGAAGGCAAAAGAGTGGCTGTTTCAGAGTGCTGAGGACAAGAAGGTTTTAATAACCATGGAGAGCAGGGGATGGACACAGAGGGAGGTGAGGCTATTCTGTTAGATTTCCACATGATTCATACAGTATGGCAGTAGGACTATGTGTATGGGTGTATGGGTGTGGTAAGGGAGCATTAAAAAAGGCGCCTCTCTTCTCCCTTCTCTGAACTCCTGAACCTAAGACGTTTCTGGAATAATCAATGTCCAACTCTCTGATGACATCATTTTTACTTCCAGCTGCTCCCGGAGCCGATCGATAGTGGCAGTATTCGGGAAGAAAGACTGAACAATAATTTCCGCCCAGATTTTCAATTATAAACGGCTAAACATCTGCAATAAAGAGGGTGGCGGGGAGGCAGTGCAATCCATCACCATAGCGATCGTGTAGATGCGAGTGATAACATGGGAACAGCCGTCAGGGAAGAGCAATGTCCCTCTAGCTGCCTGCCTCTCTCTCGCTCTCTCACACACACACACACACACACACACGCACACGCACACGCACGACTAGGCTCAGTCAACTGAGGAATTTTCACCCCCACCCAACAAACATACACCTCCAAAATGTCCTCTCTCTCTCTCTTCTCACCATTTCTTTCCATCACTCTCACTTTCTTCCTGTCTACCAGCCTCTCACTCAATAAATCCCTCTCTTCTTGGTATCAGCCATGCCGTGATCCTTCGCATTTTGAATGTAAACAATTACACTCTCTTTTTCTCTCTCTGAACCACTTTACCTCCTCTTCCCACCATCATCGTACTTTGTTTGCCCATGTCTACCCTGAGCCTCCCGTCTCTCAGCTCTGTGTGCTCCATAGACTTCACAGTGTCACGTGCACCTGTGTGGAGCATATTAAATACCCTGTAAGCCAATAAGCCAGAGGAATGTGTATTCAGTAGGAGAGTAATCTGTCACAAGCCTTTGCAGGAGATGCACTCCTGTATGTGGGTGTGTTTTCTTTGAAATTGATATTGTATGGCTACATGAGCTACTTTGCCCATACGGATGAAGACAGGCAGCACAAGCAGCCAATGACATTCCAGCTCCTCTGGTGCAATGTGTGTTTAACCAATAGGAGACAAGACATTCGTTAGCCAGAGTACCACAATGCTATTGGTTTAAATGTCATGATGATTTCCTACCTTGTATTAATACTTTATATGAGATGACTGTTCATAAAAATGCTAATTAATAGAGTGAAGGTATGAGCAAATATGGAAAAATAGCCACAAACCAATACAGCCATTTGAGCCAGGGGTGGTGAGATGTTGACACACAGGTGTTGAAATTGAATCCTTGCAGAGGGCTGAAAGTCCTAATTCCACACTTATCTCAGTGGGGATTGAGTTAATTTGATCCACATGTAGAGGAACAGTATGAGCAGGAGAAATAATCCCAGATCCTTTGCACACCAATGGGTGGTGCACCTCACCAAGCATCTGGCAACAGAGCTGAAGCAGGAGCAACCTGTAGCGGTGTGCATGTGTGTATGGTTATGCTGCAACAGACTGTGTGGTATGTGTGTTCTAAAACCCGCACACACACACACACACACACACACACACACACACACACTCATGAAGTCTGGCCCCCTCCCCTGTGTGTTGGCCGTCTGAGGATCATTGATTAATTAATAGTGAGTGATTTCTCATCTTTAGGACCTTTAATTACACAGGGGATCAGCGTGCCCAGCGCACAAGGACAGGGGGGTCGTCGTCGTGCCGTTGCACTTCATCACACACGCCATGGGAACACGTGTGTGTGTGTGTGTGTGTGTGTCAGGCCCTGTCAGCCAGCATAACATTAGCCCACTGCCAGGGAGCACACTGGGGGGACCACACACTGCTGCTCAGAATACAGCCTTGTCTCAACACCTCCAGGTCAAAACACCATAGGACAACAAAGAACCCTACTGTACACTAAATGTTAGGGTTCTTAACAGAGCGTCCTTCACTTTAAAACACAAAACTGTCATTCCAATACTAACATGTCCCTCCCACAATGCCATCTGTTATGACAGGCTCTGGGAGGCACGTGGCTCATTGATTCCCCATCAGATACACTCATGAGTATCTGAACTAGCACCCACTGCTCTGAGCCCCACCATGACACAGCAAAACAGCCTGCAGCCCTGTACATTGCAGGCTAAACAATTCTGCTTAGCTGGAGTAAAGACCCTGCTACAGTACACACACGACTCTGCTACCTCGGCCTATTGAGGGTCTATTATAAGCATACTGTAGGTTACCCGAGGGAGCGTCTAAACATAGTAGCAGCAGAATTTGAATTTAGTATGGGTATACCCTGTTCTTCCTCCTGTTCTTAATGGGGATTCTGTATGTGACGGGTCTGAATTAGACACTGGGGTTTCCAGAGGGCTATTTCTGTTTCTGCGGAGGAAGAGGAAGCAGTTCTAAGGCAGCTGAAAGGCACAGCAGTGTGGAGGACCCAGTCCAGGCTTGCTTCAGCTGCATTACCACCATCCACCATCCATCAACCCTCAAGGAAAAGACTGAGAAAATCCCTATCGATACAACATTTAGCTTAGCAATCATAAGTTACTAATTTATTTACATTCCTAATATATTTACTTTATTCGTTGTGGGTGATGAATCGCAGGTGGCCCGGGAAAGGGATTTGATGATTTAGGGCCCAATTCGAGCCCCAAAATTGGTTTCTGCCAGCGTAATACATCATACAGAATTAAAAGGTGATTGTGGTGTGAGGTGAACCTGGGCCGGGGAGCAATGGAGGTAGCTCAGCCACACTGACACATCACTCACACCGGCCCTACTCAGACAGAGACGGATGGGGCCCCGAGCCAGTATAAATTGCTGATCTGATCATTAGATGATAACAAAGATGAATCAAGATAAGGATGGAGAGAGAGTGGGAGAAAGAGAGAGCGACAAAGACAGAAGAGAGCGAGAGAGCGAGAAAGAAGGAGCCTGGGGCTGGGTTTCTACTAAGCTAACATACGGAATTGTTTTAAGATGGTCATACCAAGCATCATTTTGCTATTTGATTTAGAATTTTAGGACCCTTGTAGGTATTATTTGAGGAAATATTGAATTTGGCCTCTGCTATTAGCACCTAGAAACACATTGAATAACAAAGTCGTACAAAACAGATAAATTAAAAGCAAGTATGTTTTGAAGTGTCTGTCCTAAATCTGAGAGATATAAGAAAGTTTAGTAAACCTTGTTTTTGAGTTTTTTGTGTGGCACGGGAGGAACGGGTCATCTCTACCTTACACCTCACATCCAGACAACATACCCTTTTCAATCTTGCCCGGTGTCCAGGGCAAGTGAAAAACATAACTATTTTTGTGCTTTAAGAATGCACTCAATGAAACAACTCTCCAATGTATTAGGCTTCTCTTTTACTACCAATGGCTATAGGGCACTCATGAGTGGATATGAATAGAAACATACTTACTGAATAGAATGGAACTCTGGGGAATGTAGCTCAACTTCTACAAGAGTCCCTTCAGTACAACCTCCAAATGGAAGAAATATTACTGACTAACTGTCTGACAACACATCCAAAGAGAGTGTGTAGCACTTAATCTCCCCCCTGCTGCAAAGCCTTAATAGGCTACAGAGAGCAACAGCAACTAGCAGTGAGGAGGGACCAGAGTAATCTGTGTAGAGTAGCACTCCTGAGTCCCATGAGCTTTCCCTCAGATACAAGGTCAAAGTGAGAAGAGCTCCATAGAGTTACAGGCCAGCACAACACACAAACACCTCACAACGCAACATCCAACACACAAAAGACACCTCACAACACAACATCCAACACACAAAAGACACACACATACACACACCTCACACTGAAACATCCAACATACACACACACAAACCTCACATTGCAACATCCAACAAACAAAATACACACAAATTTCAGACTGCAACATCCAACACACACTGCAACATCCAACACACACACACACACACACACACACACACACACACACACACACACACACACACACACACACACTGCAACATCCAACACACAAAAGACACACACACTTTAAACTGCAACATACTGTACAGTCGTGGACAAAAGTCTTGAGAATGACACAAGTATTGGTCTCCACAAAGTTTGCTGCTTCAGTGTTCTTAGATCTTTATGTCAGTAGTTACTATGGTACACTGAAGTACAATTACAAGTATTCCATAAGTGTCAAAGGCTTTCATTGACAATGCAAATGTTGACCCTTCTTTTTCAAGACCTCTGCAATCCACCCTGGCATGCTGTCAATTAACTTCTGGGCCACATCCTGACTGATGGCAGGCCATTCTTGCATAATCAATGCTTGGAGTTTGTCAGAAGTTGTGGGTTTTTGTTTGTCCACCCGCCTCTTGAGGATCGACCACAAGTTCTCAATGGGATTAAGGTCTGGGGAGTTTCCTGGCCATGGACCCAAAATGTTGATGTTTTGTTCCCAGAGCCACTTAGTTATCACTTTTGCCTTATGGCAAGGTCCTCCATCATGCTGGAAAAGGCATTGGTCGTCACCAAACTGTTCTTGGATGGTTGGGAGAAGTTGCTCTCGGAGGATGTGTTGGTACCATTCTTTATTCCTGGCTTAGGCAAAATTGTGAGTGAGCCCACTCCCTTGGCTGAGAAGCAACCCCACACATGAATGGTCTCAGGATGCTTTACTGTTGGCATGACACAGGACTGATGGTAGCGCTCACCTTGTCTTCTCCAGACAAGGTGTTTTCCGGATGGCCCAAACAAACGGAAAGGGGATTCATGAGAGAAAATGACTCTACCCCAGTCCTCAGTAGTCCAATCCCTGTACCTTTTGTAGAATATCAGTCTGTCGCTGATGTTTTTCCTGGAGAGAAGTGGCTTCTTTGCGGCCCTTCTTGACACCAGGCCATCCTCCAAAAGTCTTCGACTCACTGTATGTGCAGATGCACTCACACCTGCCTGCTGCCATTCCTGAGCAAGCTCTGCACTGGTGGTGCCCCGATCCCGCAGCTGAATCAACTTTAGGAGACAGTCCTGGCGCTTGCTGGACTTTCTTGGGCGCCCTGACGCCTTCTTCACAACAATTGAACCTCTCTCCTTGAAGTTCTTGATGAGCCGATAAATGGTTGATTTAGGTGCAATCTTACCAGCAGCAATATCCTTGCCTGTGAAGCCCTTTTTGTGCAAAGCAATGATGACGGCACGTGTTTCCTTGCAGGTAACCATGGTTGACAGAGGAAGAACAATGATTTCAAGCAGCACCCTCCTTTTAAAGCTTCCAGTCTGTTATTCTGACTCAATCAGCATGACACTCTCACCTGTGTTAACGAGACAATCACTGACATGATGGCAGCTGGTCCTTTTGTGGCAGGGCTGAAATGCAGTGGAAATGTTTTTTTGGAGTTAAGTTCATTTTCATGGCAAAGAGGGACTTCGCAATTAATTGCAATTCATCTGATCACTCTTCATGACATTCTGGAGTATGAGGCAGCAAACTTTGTGGAGACCAATACTTGTGTCATTCTCAAAACGTTTGGCCACGACTGTACATTGTCCTTTAATATGTATATTTAAAATCATCACTTTGATTGTAGATGACATCTAATCTATAATTCACACTGGTGCCAACAGGGATAGAAAAAAAATGGTGTGTGTGTGTGTGTGTGTGTGTGTGTGTGTGTGTGTGTGTGTGTGTGTGTGTGTGTGTGTGTGTGTGTGTGTGTGTGTGTGTCTGCGCACCGGTGCAGATGGGTGGGCGGAACTATCAAAGCATTCATCCTTGCAAAAGCACACTGACAATTACAATGTAATTGAAAATGTCTATAAGAACATCAAATACAGGATCAATCTGGGTGTCTCAGGCCTCTGCTACGCCTCCTTTTTCAATTCATTTGTATGGCATTTCCTTTCTCTCTCTCTGCGGTAGTTACCATCAGGCTTTAGGAGACTAATGACATCTCTAAAATCGCCTGGACCTGAGCTGCATGTTAAACTACTGCAGGTATAAATGAGTCTCTCTGTCTCATGTACCGTATCCCTGGGTATTTTGAAATACCCAAGGTATGATTTTCAATACCGTTGATATTGAATGTTTTTTAAAATAAAATCTTAATATTTATTTGTACTTTTTAAGTAAATACCTGCAGTCAACCTGTGCACTTGGTTATGAGATAAAGCAGATTGCATTCTTCATTTTAGCTGTTACATTTTTCATTATGAAGCTTACCAGTAGTTCCAAAAAAAAGCTGAGCCAGTCACATGTTGTTTGTTTACAAGCGCACAACAAGGAGAGACCGGAGCCTTGTGAGTCACTCTCGCTGTTGTGCAGCACAAACCAGGTGATCTAGTAACACTTATATGGAATTCACAACTAAATATTTCTAGATATCTTATAACTAAATAAACTGTCTAAAATATACTCAATACTCTGCAGTTGTGCATTTGGTTTGCTAATTTAGTAGCTAGTTAAGTGGTAAGCTTCTTGCAGAATCAAGCAGAGATTTTCATTCTGGAGCAAGATCCTTGCTGTCTAATATCTGTTTTGTCCATAAATGTTTTTGTTACTTGAATAACTTTATGGCGCGGGATGTCTGTCATGCAAATAGTTTATGTCAGAGACAGTGGCGATTTTAGCATGCCAGCAAAGCCACTACACAACACTAAACAATACATTAATTGCACTATAACGGTGACAAACGGTGCCCACAAACTGTTAGGGTCTACATACATACACATACATAAAGCTGTCCCAACAGCAGAGTCCCAACAGCAGTCCCAACATCTTACCACTGCTACACCAGGCTATCAGCTGAGCCTTTTCTGGCAGCGAAACAGTTAATTCAGCCTCATTTACTGCCTTTTAAAAAAACATTCCTGATATGGCTGACTTGCTTAAAGAAATTTGGTTTCTATTGACAATTGAGATGTACAAACTATGGCATAAGGGGGCTACAAGTGTATAAATGGCAATCCGTAATTTCGATTAAGACATTATTGAGCGAGCTAGGACGGACTAGTCAACATAACTATTTGTTTTGCACTTTTGAAATGTACAGCGACAGCATTCAGAACATGGGCCGTTCCTACAATGTTCTCCCTGTACACCAAGTCAGAACCGTAGGATAAATAAAGGGGGCATATAAGCAGACAATGAAAGCTCTTACCATATTTGATGATTACATTTCTCTAAAAGAGGTTATAGGCTACATATGCACCAAGAGTCCGAACAGTAGGCGAAATTAAGAGGTGAAAATAGACCAAATTATTAGGGTGAGGCACATGGACTACTAACAGCTTACTACACAACATAAACATAGTATTACTTTCTTAGCAGTATACATATCTCCCCGGCATATTACATCATTTATGCAGCAGCAAATAATACATTTTTGGATCACCTTGTTGTGATGTGCTCACTTGAACAGGAACACGGAGCGGCTGTCCTTCGTGGGCAAATTTTGTCATCAAAGAAAGAGAAAGAGGCCGGATTTACAATTCCGAGTGGATTGACCATTCAAAACGTATTTTCCCAGTCTGAGCTCGTTTATTTCCCGAATTCCCAGTTGCAAAGCTTCAAAGCTCCAAACCACACACTGTTGAATTTGTGATTTCCAACTTGTTGTGTAATGTTTATGTCCAATGGCCGATGAGCACCGATACGTTTTATCTATAATTTCTCTTCATTAATTCTCTTCATATGACAAGGATTAAAAAGGATTTACCAGTAGATTTTTTACTTGATTCATGATGATGAGTGCTAGCTAAGATTTTGAAAGTAAGATGTTGACATGTTCAGTCCAATAAAAGCTACTGTAGATATAACGTGATATGACGTAATATTATCTATGGCCAATGACCATGAGACTTCTTGGAAGGGTACTTCTAATGTAACTCTATGGCAGGACCCAAAGGGGTTACATTTTTTATGTCTACCCTTACTAAGGACTTGGCAGTGATGTAGTGTCCCCATGAGTGACAGAACACTGAGCCACGGATCAATGCTCCTATTTTCTGCTCTCGTGCTCCGCCACAACAGAAAGCACTGAGCTAGGCTGAAACACCTGCATTTTGGAGCCGCCCTACTCAATAAAACAAAAAAGAGACCATGTTTGAATGCAGCTTTATAACTCAATGATACATATTTTTACATTGTTTGCAAACGGATATGTGACACGTATTAATGCAAAAATAACATGCAAAACAGGCAAGCAATTTTTTGTTGCTAAAAATGTGGGGCCAAAACAGGTGGGGCTCTGCCCCGACCTGCCCTGAACGAGGGGTCGCCACTGGTCAGAGACTGTATAAAATGTTCACCTGCACTCGTTAGCTAGCATCCGCTATGGGAGTTTACATGTACTTATTAGCATTGCTAACCTTCAGATTAAGGAGGCTCATTTGGGGTCTTTCGTGTTTAAAAATAGTGCCCCTTGGGCCTCCCGAGTGGTGGAGCGGTCTAAGGCACTGCCCCGCAGTGCTAGAGGCGTCACTACAGACCGGCTGTGACTGGGAAACCCATGTGGCGGTGCACAATTGGTCCAGCATCATGTGGGTTAGGGGAGGATTTGGCCCGGCCGGGATGTCCTTCTCCCATCGCACTCTAGCGACTCTTTGTGGCGGGCCGGGCGCATGCATGCGGACTTCCTCTGACACATTGGTGCGGCTGGCTTCCAGGTTAAGTGAGCAGTGTCTCAAGAAGCAGTGCGGCTTGGCAGGGTCATGTTTCGGAGGACACATGGCTCTCGACCTTCGCCTCTCCCAAGTCCATAGAGGAGTTGCAGCGATGGGACAATACTGTAACTACCAATTGGATATCACAAAATTTAGGAGAAAATGGGGTAAAAAGTTAAATAAATAAAAACTAGTGACCCTTGTGTTCAGTGCCGGTAATAACGGCATAGCCTGGGATGGCACAAGGACAGTATGAAGGTATGAAAATTGGTATACTGCCCAAGCCTTATGTAGAGCATGTATTCAGAGGTCTTCAGAGAGATTGAGATCAGATGTGGCAGGAAGTGAAATCTATTATGGACTACAAAGGGAAACCCAGCCGCGAGCTGCCCAGTTACGCGAGCCTACCAGATGAGCTAAATGCCTTTTATGCTCACTCCGAGTCAAGCAACACTGAAGCATGCATGAGAGCACCAGCTGTTCTGGACGACTGTGTGATCACATTCTCCGTAGCTGATGTGAGCAAGACCTTAAAACAGGTCAACATTCACAAAGCCACGGGGCCAGACGGATTACCAGGACGTGTTCTCAAAGCATGCGCAGACCAACTGGCAAGTATCTTCACTGACATTTTCAACCTCTCCCTGACCGAGTCTGTAATATCTACATGTTTCAAACAGACCACCATAGTCCCTGTGCCCAAGAAAGCGAAGGCAACCTGCCTAAACGATTACCACCCCGTAGCAATCACATCGGTAGCCTTGAAGTGCTTTGAAAGGCTGGTCATGGCTCACATCAACATCATCATGCCGGACCCACTCTAATTCGCATACTGGACCAACAGATCCACAGATGATGCAATCTCATTCGCACTCCACACATCCCTTACCCACCTGGACAAAAGGAACACCTATGTGAGAATGCTGACTACAGCTCAGCGTTCAACACCATAGTGCTCACAAAGCTCATCACTAAGCTCAGGACCGTGGGACTAAACACCTCCCTCTGCAACTGGATCCTGGTCTTCCTGACGGGTCGCCCCCAGGTTATAAGAATAGGTAACAACACATCCTCAACACTGGGGCCCCTCAGGTGTGTGCTTAGTCCCCTCCTGGACTCCCTGTTCACCCACGACTGCGTGGCCAAGCATGACTCCAACACCATCATTAAGTTTACTGACGACACAACAGTGGTAGGCCTGATCACCGACAACAATGAGACAGCCTATAGGGAGGAGGTCAGAGACCTGGCAGGTGCCAGGACAACAACCTATCCCTCTATGTGAGCAAGACAAAGGAGCTGATCGTGGACTACAGGAAAAGGAGGGCTGAACAGGCCCCCATTAACATTGACGAGGCTGTCCAAATACACCAAGACAGTTATGAAGGAGACTGAAAAGATTTGGCATTGGTCCCCAGATCCTCAAAAGGTTCTACAGCTGCACCATCGAGAGCATCCTGACTGGTTGCATCACCGCCTGGTATGGCAACTGCTCGGCATCTGACCGCAAGGCGCTACAGAGGGTAGTGTGTACGGCCCAGTACATCACTTGGGCCAAGCTTCCTACCATCCAGGACCTATATACTAGACGTCAGGTCTCTCTGCTACCGCACGGCAAGCGATACCGGAGCGCCAAGTGTAGGTCCAAAAGGCTTCTTAACAGATTCTACCCCCAAACCATAATACTGCTGAACAGCTAATCAAATGGCTACCCGGACTACTTACATTACAAATTACATTGTAACCTGTACCCCAGCACATTGACTGCACCAGTACCCCTGTATACAGCCTCCTTATTGTTATGTCATTTTCTTGTGTTACTTTTAGATTATAATTGTAGTTTATTTAGTAAATATTTTCTTAACTCTATTTCTTGAACTGCATTGTTGGTTAAGGGCCTGTAAGCATTTGTAAGCATTTCACGGTAAGGTCCACACCTGTTGTATTCGGCGCCTGTGACAAATAACATTTGATTTGAAATTTGATTTGATTTGAGATGCTCTGTTTTTTTAGACATAAACACACTAATTCAAGCAAGCACACATGCACACACACAAACACACACACACACACACACACACACACACACACACACACACACACACACACACACACACACACACACACACACACTGTTTAGTGGAATGCCATCTACTTATTTCTGCCGCCCCTCCAGGATAATGTACGACAACACTCGGAAATATTTAGCCGGGATGATCTCAGCAAAATGAATTAATAATTCATGCATGATGGAGTCTTTTTAATATTTCAGGCATAATTAATAAGGCAGAGCATCGCTCCCCTCGAAGAGGAAATCGCCTTGAATGTCAACAGCAGATGAATGAGACAGAAGGAAAAGCCTGGTTCACTATCAGTCAGACACCAGTGGCCATTTCACGCACACACACACTAACACACACTGCCCCTCCCTCATCACTCTCTTCAAAGCATTCACGCGTGCACACACACACAATCTATGTGGGAAAGACAGGGGGCTTACCACTGGAGGCTTTAATGGGCCACTGTGGTGTATGAGGGTGGCAGGTGGGGTGATGCCAGGATCAGAGCCACCTCAGAGAGTGATCTTCGAGGGCGACACACACACATAAAGCCCAAAATACCTGGGTGGTCGAAAGGTCATGACTCTGACACGGCGTGTGTTCATGTCTAACCCCTCTCATAAAACACACACACACACACACACACACACACACACACACACATACCACGCACACCTTAAAATATGTTGCGCAACACTGTTACCTCTCCAGGGATCTTATTCAGAAGGCAATGTTCACCAAACCTCACAGAGGCAAGCTCACATTAAATTTGACATTTCCACTCATCTCTTATACAGCTACATCTTCCTCAAATCCCCCTCTGCTCCATTCTTCATCTGTTCACCCCTTTGCTCTGCTAAATATGTTGTATTGATCCTCCACTCTCCCCCTTCACTATAAACCTAACCCTAAACACCCCCACATACACGGGAACACACACACACACACACAGCCCTCTGCTTTATAGAGAGATGATTCTAACTCAGTCTCCCCAGAGTCTCTGTGTGTGGTGATATTACCAGCCCTGTTATGAATAATGGCCCAGAGTACACAAGCTTAAAATAAACTTTAATCAATTTCACAATGTGTGGCCCTAGATAATACATTTGCTGTTTTACAGCTGCATGGCAGAGACAAACTAGAACCACACAGGCGCACACACACACACACACACACACACACACACACACACACACACACACACACACACACACACACACACACACACACACACACACACACACACACACACACACACACACACACAAGCAGACACACACAAGCAGACACACACACACACACACACACACACACACACACACACACACACACACACAGCTCCTAACCACCCCTTACAGCCCAGATCAGAATGGCCAAAGCAAGCATTTGTGTTATAGTTACTCATTTGGCATGCATCCACATCCAGACCCACACGTTTGTTTTAAAATCCTTGTGGGGGCCAAAACACTTATTCCCATTTAAAATACTATTTTCCCCAACCCCTAACCCTAACCCTAACCGTAACCCTAAACTTAAAACCAAACCCCTAACCCCTAAAAATAAACCTTACCCTACCTCCTAACTCTAACCTTAATTCTAACTGTAAACCTAACCCCCCCCCCCCCCCCCCAACACACACACAACCACTCTCCAACTGCAGATTAAACACTAAAGAGTGATCACCTACTTCCCATCACCTTTGAGTCATTAAGCTGGCCCGCAGAGTTCTCTGTATCTCTGGGCCTGCCCAGAGCCCCAACCGCCCCCCCACCAATCCCCTGCCCCCGTATTTACACCTGAGGCCAGACCTAATCAGAGATCCGCGCCCAGTGGGAATTCCGTTCCCCTGCACATGATCAAAGGTGCTCCAGCAGATGGATATTCCAAGGAAGTACCCTTGATTGCATCCTGATTCAACCTCCTGGTGGGTTATTATCTCTCTCTCTCACTCTCTCTCTCTCTCTTTCTCTCTATTTGTGTAAGTATTGTTGATAGAAACTATATAAAGTCATCCAGTTAAATAGTTGGTGAGCAGCTTAGTTTGTTGGCTGACAGATGAATGTTTCCATGCATTTAGGAAAATTATGACAATTACATAATTCTTCTTAATGCAGCCTAAGACTTTGCATTACTAATAAGTTGGCGTGTTTAAATAACTCCACGTAATATGTTATTCTGCACACTACGAAGCCTCCCCTTGTGTGTACGTCAGGAAAATAGATTTAATGAAGTCAAAAGCAGCCTGGCATTCCCCCTCACTGCACTTTCCCTTCCCTGTTTCCCTCCCTCCATCCATTCATCTCTTCTCTATCACTAGCACAGTCTTTTCTGTGCTGAGGAATGAGAGGAGAGGAAGGGAGAGGGAGAAATATCCACCATACTCCCACCACTTACAGGCCCAGCCACTCACAAACAGTCAGGAGAAATTAAACCAAACAAGTTGAAAAACAAGGCCAAACACTTGAAAAAACACAGGGTTCACTCAGCCAGGCAGACAGACAAATCAGAGAAGCATCAGAGCCGTCTGGTTTTGGTCTCATCTCTTTGCCACCCCCCCCCACTCTCTTTTTCCTTCTCTCTCTCTCTTTGCCACCCCCCCACTCTCTTTTTCCTTCTCTCTCTCTCTTTCTCTGTGTGTGTCAAGCGAACGGTGTGTCCCTGGTAGGATGGCAGCAGCCACAGCAGTGATGGTGACGGTAGTGATCTCATCGCCAGGAACCCCCCGCCTCTCAATGTGACCTACATGCTTTATCTGCGTCTCTCTCTCTCTCTCCATAGTTGTAGCATGCCTGAGGTCAGGGTCTAAAATGGAGAGATTACTCAAACAGTACAAAGTCATATTCAATTAGGGAGGCAGGATATTGGCTGTACAGTAAATTGCACAATTACTGCAGTACAGTGGCAGATATGCGGCTCCATTTTCAGGAGAGTGTGCTGCTGTCAGCAGAGCTGGGTCATTCTATTAGAGTGGCCTCATGATGAGCCGTGCTGCTCCGCCGTGCATACTTAAACACAGCACATGCTCGCCGCATTCATGAACAAAAGACTAGAAGCCTTGCAGAGCCAGAGAGCGAGGGCTGTCTATCTATCTCGCTCAGTCATTCATTCATGAATTAATTAATTCACACACTCTCTCCGCATCGCTTTCATTTGCTCTCCTGTCATTCTTCTTTTCAGCCTCCACCTCAACCCTCCTTTTCCTCCTTCCTTCCCTTTTCTCACACTTCCTGTTTCTGTTACAGCACTATGTCACATGATGCATTTGCATAGGTGAATGCATTAGCACAAAGAGAGAGCTGCAGCAGAGCTATTAGCTATAGTATACCCTGAGAGCAGGTGGAGCCATTCTGAGATACCAGACAATGTTCCTGTATCACAACTAAAGCCAACTAAAGGCTGACCATACAAGCAAACACTGACTGACATAGTAGAGAGTGTGAAAGGCAGAGTAAAAGAGAGATTGAGATGTGTCACCACAGACAGGGACAAGTAGAGCCGAGAGTGAAAGAAAAGAGGTCTTAAACACCACAATAGGAAGTTGCTCTCATTAGCATGCCAAGTCAGGTCTGAGGCTTTGTTTTTATTCTGTTAGGCTGCCCTCTGCCTCTGTTCTCTCCAAACATTCAGCTGCCTTGAGACAATATACCTCCCCCTCTCTCTCTCGCTCTCTCTGTCTCTCGCTCTGTCTCTCTGTCCTTCTCTCCCTCTATCTCCCTCTCTTAGTCTCTCTCTCTCTCTCTCTCTCTCTCTCTCTTTCTCGGTCTCCCAGAGATTATTAACCATCATTTTCCTTTGAATACATAATTACACATTAGAGCTGGAGGAGAGAGCTTTCAGAAACCTGTGTAAAAAACACTCTCCTGTGGTAACAAGATACATTTAAAAGAAATGTGTGTGTGAAGATAATAATAATAATAATAATAATAATAATAATGTATACATCTACATTGCAAATCATTGTTTAAGATAAGGACTGCTGTTGACAGGTGAGTCTGTAATAGTCATGTCATTTCAGGCCATTTTGTAAAAACCCACCCGTTGTCATTACTCTGATAGATCTTGAATTACATGGAATTCCACTGAGTGCAGATGTAATCATTGAAAGGTGTTGGATAATACACAACCCATCACACCTTGCACCAATGACCCTGTCTGAAGAGCCCAATCAGTAATGTACATATTAAGCCATTAGGAAACACCCTTAAGTGCATTTTAGGAAAAGGTGAGCACTGCAGAGTCAAGGTAGATCCAATGAAGCTTTTATTTGTCCCCTTCTACAGCAAACTGAATATACATACACTCTTAGAAGTAAAGGTGCTATCTAGAACCTAAAAGGGTTCTTCGGGTGTCCCCATAGGAGAACTCTTTGAAGAACCCTTTTTGGTTCTAGGCAGAACCTTTTTTCTTCAAGGCAGAACCTTTTTGAGTTCCATGTAGAACCCTTTATTTTATTTTTTATTTCACCTTTATTTAACCAGGTAGGTCAGTTGAGAACAAGTTCTCATTTACAACTGCGACCTGGCCAAGACAAAGCAAAGGTACAGTAAATAACACAATAGAAAATCTATATACAGAGTGTGCAAATGTAGTGCAAAATGCAGTAAGGTTAGGAAGGTAGGACAATAAATAGGCCATAGTGGTGAAATAAATTACAGATTAGTAGAGGGTTCTACATGGAACCCAAAATAGTTCTGCCTGGAACCAAAAGGGTTCTTCAAAGGGTTCTCCTATGGGGACAGCCAAAGAACCCCTTTATTCTAAGATTGTAGAGAATACAGTCAAACTAATATATACACAAATACACAAAGAAAAACTACACATGTACAAACAATCATAAGAAGTAAAAGCACCCTCAAAGAACATAATTAAGCATAATGAGTAAACAGCATACTGAAGAGGATTAAAAAACACCATTCTGTTTAATATCCTCACAGAAATGACAAACTTTATAAGCTGTCTATTTAAGTCACTGCCCTTAGTCCTCTAAAGTTAAACTACATTACAACATATCGTCAAATTCCATCTTCATTCCTTTTCTTCAAGGCTGCACACAAAACCTTGAGAGCTCTCAACTCAAGCCTGCCAGTGAATATGAAATAGGCTATGAGGACTGATATGTAAAGGACAAGGTGGTGAATTCTCTATCTCATAAATTAGGGTACGTCTCCCCATTGATGCCAGAAGTATTGAGGCCAACAGGGCTTTAAAATTAATATCCAGCAAGTTGGGGGTGAGGGGAGGGAGAGGCGGACGGACGATTTATAATGCCTTTGAGGTAATGATTTTCTGAAGTGAAAAAGTGGAACTTTCCATCAAATCCACTTTAATGCGAACTTCAATGTTTGTAGCGGCATCTGGAACAGAAGGTAGAGTTGACAGAGTGAGGGAGGGCCTATTGATCTGGCCTCAGTGTTTCAGTCAAACCCTCACAAAAAGGCACTTGTAATTATGAAGACTGTAAAATCAGTCCCCTGTGATGACACATCAGAGCTCTAAAGCTCTATCCAAATGAGTTAGTTCTAATCAGATCCACTAGTGTTCCGATGACAGATTCCAGGGTGGCTACCTCACTAAAGCACAGCAGAGAGAATGACGCATTAACACACACGGGCAGAGAGAGGAGAGCTTAGAGCTGAGTACAAACTCAGGAGATATCTAGGGACAGCCCGACATACTGTGCCTCTCCTCTCCTGCAGGTTCCTAAAGCGGAGAGAGAGAGAGAGCAAAAAGGAGATAGATAGATAGAGAGAGAGAGAGAGAGAGAGAGAGAGAGAGAGAGAGTGTGAGTGAGTGAGTGAGTGAGTGAGTGAGTGAGTGAGTGAGTGAGTGAGTGAGTGAGTGAGTGAGTGAGTGAGTGAGTGAGTGAGTGAGTGAGTGAGTGAGTGAGTGAGTGAGTGAGTGAGTGAGTGAGTGAGTGAGTGAGTGAGAGATAGCTGCAGTTCAGTATGATTTAGTTGCTGGTAGTATAGCGAGGTATAAGGGGTCTTAAGAGGAGCGGTAGCAGTGGGTGACCAGGCCCCAGGGACTGAAATTATTATTTAAAAAATCCATGCAACTCCCCTTAAATAAACCCTGCATAACTTCATTTTCTCAGTTGACTCTCACACACACATCTAAAACATTGTCTATAGCACCAGCCTATCAGTTTGTCCAGCCAGTTTACAAAATGGAGGCATCTCTGTGACCGTCCAACATAATTTGTATTGTTTTCCTCTTGCTGAAATTACACCCACGGTTACATCAGTGTTATATAAGTATTTAATATTATAAGTGTGCCATGACACAAAATATCATCAGTAGATCATAGCATCAATACCCAGCTCGCTAAGTGAATCTGTCACCAGATCCACTTTGCCACAAGCTCGTGGCTTTAATACATTGGTGACGGGCTACAATCAAGAGTAGACATGGGAACAGAAATATTTAAAATAAATCAAATAAAGATCATTGGTTGCTCGAAGCTTGGCTGCACAGCAAAAGATGAAGGTTCCTCCTCTGCAAATATCGCTCAGAGGGACAACAAAAGTAACTTTTCTCCACTGAGGCCTCGGCTCTAAAGAGCAGGTAGGATAGGGGGAGAGTGGGCAGGGGGGGGGGAGGGAGAGGAGAGATAGAGAGTAATAACCATGCTGCAACTACACACGCACACACACACGCACACGCACACACACACACACACACACACACACCTGAGTAGGCCCAGTAGGACTCCTCGGCAGCTCTCCTGAGTCTGGTCCCGGGCACTCGGCCATCTTGGCTCCCTTGCGTGGCCCCGGGCTGCCCTCCTGTCAGCGCTGTGTGGAGGAGAGAAAGAACAAGGATTTCACCAACATGGCACTGCACTCGCTTACTGTTGTAGAACAAAAAAACCAGGGTCTGACTGTGATTTGAACACAGTTGAATTACACAACCGGCGCCTCAAACAGTGCTTACAATGACTCACCAAAACATCCTACCACGAATGCCACAATAAAGTCCTTAAACATAGGCATGAATACAGATACATAGTGCAGCACATTGGTAAAGAGAGGAGGGTCTCTGAACACTGAGCCAGAGAGCAGGGGACCAGCCTGAGGTGTGATGCTGCCTCATAGAGGTGGGCCTGAGATACTGTATGAGACGGGAAGAGAGGATGATGGCTGTGTGTGTGTGTGTGTGTTTATGTTTGTGTGTGCATGTGTGTGCCCCTTCCTTTGTCAGATCTGATCATGCCAGGCCCATTGTGACTGTGGCTCTGGGATGTGAGCTGCTGGCTGCTCAGGGTTTTGGGTAAGAGTCACCCACGCTGCCGCCCCTCACCTTGCTGTGCCACAAATGGTCTTTGGCAGTACCTGGGGGTAACTGCCATTCTACATCTCATCTGACCTAAAATGGCCACCTGCGGCTATAAGGACAGAGAGAGAGAGAGAGAGAGAGAGAGAGAGAGCGTCACAGGTAAGAGGACACAGGGTTGTTACTTCCTTACTCACTGCATCACCAAGGACACTGGGCCACCAGAGATGACAATCAAAGCCTAATGGAATTTTTAAGGCTTTCTGGGCATTGTGGGTACTTAAGGGCTTGATATGAACAATGGGTGACTCTTTGTTTTTTATCTTATTTAATTCTTGGGGATGTAAGCTTGAGCATGACTGTGAATGGCAATGAGAAGCCAGTCTATGGCTTTTCTATGAATTACATTATCGATTCCCAATACTCTCCCAACAGAAAATGTAATTATGCACAGCCCCACCCTAACCTCTCAATCCACGCCAAACCCATCTTCTCACTATCCTTCTTCCTGTCTCTCTTTCTGTCATTCATTCTCCCTCTCTCTCTTTGTCTCTGACCCGTCACTCGCTTTCTCTAACACACACACACACACACACACACACCATGTTAGCTCATCTAATTTCTTCCCACGGCTGCACTACTTCGGATGCCGGCAAGTCATTTAGCAGCTAGCCACTATCTACACAGGCGTCTATTAAAACAGTCAGTCAGTTCACAGTGCCAAAGCCCAGCACAGAGGACCAGGGAAGCACTGAAACTATCCTCCACCATTCTAACAGAATTATATTAATGTCAGAGCCAACGACAATATGGGGAGGGGAGAGGGAACTAGGGATGGGAGGATATATGGGGAAAAGAGAGGAGAAAAATACATAGAGAAAGAGGGCGATAAGAGGACCGAGCTACGCAGTGTCCCGTCAAAGTGGGGTGGGAACCCTTTTTACAGCCCAGCCCGCCCTCCTAACGACAGTATCCGGGTCACTGTGATGGGCAGCCTGCTGCCTGGCAACTGTTCAGTAGGAGCAGAGGAGAGGAGGGGAGGAAGAGAGGAACAAGGGATAAAAGAACAGAGGACCTTGTTTGTTTTTCCAGAGGAAGAGAAAAGAGGGAACAGCCTTCGACTGGTAGTGGCAGTTTAAAAACAGCTTTACTAACACACAAAATACTGTACTTGCTTAAGGAATAATACATTTAGCAAAATATGGGCAAAAGCACCTAAGGAGAACACTGCTCTCTATCTAATCTACCACAAATCAACACTTCCTGTCCTGCTCTCTATCTAATCTACCACAAGTCACCACTTCCTGTCCTGCTCTCTATCTAATCTACCACAAGTCACCACTTCCTGTCCTGCTCTCTATCTAATCTACCACAAGTCACCACTTCCTGTCCTGCTCTCTATCTAATCTACCACAAGTCACCACTTCCTGTCCTGCTCTCTATCTAATCTACCACAAGTCACCACTTCCTGTCCTGCTCTCTATCTAATCTACCACAAGTCACCACTTCCTGTCCTGCTCTATCTAATCTACCACAAGTCACCACTTCCCTGCTCTTCTAGACCCTGTCAGAGACTATCATCATCAACACAGCCAGCAATGCAGCAGACACACACACACACACAAACCACACACACACACACACACATGCACGCGTGCACACGCACACACACACACACACCACTACTAGTGATGTGAAAAACCCTGTCTTAAAAAAAAACATCTTATTAAGATTCATTGCAAAGACCATATAGTGTTATGAGGGAACTTGAGAAAGTCCTTGTTTAATAGTGGAGGCAATGCTAGGGATGTCTCCTATGATCAAATCTGTCTGCCAGAGGTTCCATTCTGCTGTGCTGGCCTAAATGAATTCTGACCTAATTGACTTATACTTTCCTATTAGAGGAACGTGCTCTTATGAGAGAGAGATTGGGGGCTGACATTTTTGTCACGCCAACGTATACTCTGCAGAAACAATGATGAGGGGAGATTTAATCTAATAAGGCTCTGAGTGTAGAACTATAAAACGTCTGCACGGCTCAGGCCTCAGATTTAACAGGAAGACAAATAAAGTAGACAGTGCTGCAGTGTCCTAGAAATAGAGAGCGAAGGTGCCATTGGTGGTTTCACAAGGAGAATGAAGTTGTGATAGGCTCTTTTTGGCAAGAACAACAGCACTCGCAATATCAACCTCCACATTCA
This sequence comes from Thymallus thymallus, assembly GCA_023634145.1. Lineage (NCBI taxonomy): Eukaryota > Metazoa > Chordata > Actinopteri > Salmoniformes > Salmonidae > Thymallus > Thymallus thymallus. Next base: position 31,317,640 of record CM042410.1, on the reverse strand, counting down.
CTAGGATACAGAACTCATATAGAGCTATACTTGAAAGGTCAGAATGTGAACACACAGACACAAACACACCATGCGAAATCTGCATAGCAAATACAATAGACGTGAGTGCCAACCACAACACTTGTGCTTCTTTGCTCCAACCGTGTAAACTGTGTACGTACTGCCAGTAAAGCTGAAAAAGCCCGAAACTTTGGCTGACCCTGTCTTTGTTTCCACACAGAGTGAGTCACACAAAAGTTTCTATTGAGAAGAGAGTTGGAGAACACTGGTTCCTGCCATCCATCCATCCATCATGGCATTGAAGCTATTGCTGCCTGTTTGCTCTCACTTAATTAAAATGCAGAGCCGAATCCTGTGTTCATGTACTTAACCTTGGCTTTTTATACACTTTTTTCTCTTCAGTGGTTCGAGGAGGTAGCATGGGGTGTCCAGAAACACACACACACACACAAAAACCCAGCGCTGTGTGAGCCAGCCAGCCAGGGCAGTCCTCACTCCCGTGATACACTTCATTAGCATTCTTTACATCTCTCTCCAATGCCTCTTTACTGCTGAAGGACAGCCGTGGCAAGCAAACACACACACTAAAACCTACTAACATGAATACAAACGCACCCCTTATTCTCTCACAAACACTTACACACACATACTGGCAGTCCAAAACACTTGCACCGTGGGGATCAGAGAGTAACAGCTGTCACGTTAAATAAACCGTGCAAGGCTGTAATAGTAATAGTTCTCCACACACCCTCTGGTGGGCGACCAGATCCCTAGGCAGAGGGACAGGCACAGGGTCTGGGGTAGGGATTAAGTTGGGATGGGGCTAGGGCTGTGGTGAGGAATGGGGGCTGGTAGTTTGGTCTTGGCATTGGGCTATAGGATAGGGGCTGTGGTTGGGCTTAGGGTTTGGAGTTGAGACTGGGTAGGGAGAGCAGCAGAAATGAGAGGGAATCAATCCCTAAAGCAAAGACAACCCAGCATGGGGTGAGTTCACTACAGTCTCAGCCAAAGGCATTGAGAGCAGAACACACATGAGAGAGAGAGAGAGAGAGAGAGAGAGAGAGAGAGAGAGAGAGAGAGAGAGAGAGAGAGAGAGAGAGAGAGAGAGGAAGAGATAAAGAGAGAGAGGAGGGTAGAGAGAGAGGCGAGAAAGAGAGAAGAGAAAGAGAGCAATAAAGAGAAAGAGAAGGATAGAGAGAGAGAGGCAAGAAGAGAGAGGTCGAGAAATAGAGACGAAAAGAGAGAGAGAGAGCTGTAAAGCCAAAGCGCCAGTGCATCGACCATGAAGCAGAAACACTGGAAGGCAACACGAGAGCGTGTCGGAGGGACATTACTCAAATGGGTCTTTAGTGTCGTGGAAAATGTACTTGAAGACACGCGGAAGCTCCAAGCGCCCGTCTCCCTACTCTCCTCCCTGAATTGATCTGCTATAGACAGGAGACCACGAGCACGACGGATGGCCGCTCCATTTACACTGATGCTAATTAATAAGCGGTCTGCTGAGGACATGGTCGCTGAGCCAAACACAAAGCCAACACTGACACCTCCACTGTGAAGGCAGACAGTCCTGCTACTGTTAACACCACCTTTTGTCCTCTGCAATTATAAACACAGGGGCTGCCTGGGTTCCTTTATGCCCCTATCACAAAACAAGGCGCATACTGCCACTGTGAAGGACATAGCCCATTCATGTTTCAGTAGGCACAGCCATCTGTCTACCTCCAGATACTGTACACATTGAAACAACGACACAGGAGTAAGTCCCTTATAGATATTTACTTTGTTCTTTGTTCATACTAGGGTTGCAAAGCTACCAGTAATTTACCAAAGCTACTTTGGTCATTTATACTTGAATAACTTAGAAAAAATGTATTCATATATAGTGTCCATACTGTCCATGAGTTTCTAGTAGATATACCATATGGTTCAAGAGAATATAGTCTAATTAATGAAAAAATAATCTAATCAACAATGGCATTATTTTCAACTACCTCAGCAACTCATCTAACTCTTGACTTTTTGCCAACAGTTTGACACCAAAACATTGACAACAAATACAGTGCATTCAGAAAATATTCATACCCCTTGGCTCCCGAGTGGCGCAGCGGTCTAAGGCACTCCATCTCAGTGCAAGAGGCGTCACTACAATCCCTGGTTTGTATCCAGGCTGTATCACATCCGGCCGTGATTGGGAGTCCCATAAGGCGGCGCACAATTGACCCAGCATTGTCCAGGTTTGGTAGGCCGTCATTGTAAATAATAATTTGTTCTTAACCGACTTGCCTAGTTAAATAAAGGTAAAAAAAATATATATATATGTTTTTTGACTTATTCCACATTTTGTTGTGTTGCAGCCTGAATTCAAAATGTATTAAATTTATTTTGTTCTCACCCATCTACACACAATACCCTATAATGACAAAGTGAAAACATGTTTTTAGAAATTGTTGCAAATGTATTGAAAATTAAATACAGAAATATATCATTTACATAACTATTCAAAACACTGAGTCAATACTTTGTAAAAGCCCCTTTGGCAGTGACTACAGCTGTGAGTCTTTCTGGGTAAGTCTCTAAGAGCTTTCTACAGCTGGATTGTGCAACATTTGCCCATTATTCTTCTCAGAATTATTCAAGCTCTGTCAAATTGGTTGTTGATCATTGTTAGACAACCATTTTCAGGTCTTGCCATAGATGTTCAATTAGATGTTTAAGTCAAAACGTTAACCCGGCCACTCAGGAACATTCACTATCTTTTTGGTAAGCAGCTCCAGTGTAGATTTGGCCTTGTGTTTTAAGTTATTGTCCTGCTGAAAGATGAATTTATCTCCCAGTGTCTGGTGGAAAGCAGACTTAACCAGGTTTTCCTGCATGATTTGTGCTTCCTTATTGCAAACATGATGCATGTTTTGGAATATCTTGTATTCTGTACAGGCTTCCTTCTTTTCACTCTGTCATTTAGTTTAGTATAGTGGAATAACTACAATTTTTTTTATCCATCCTCAGTTTTTTCCTATCACAGCCTTTAATCTCTGTAACTGTTTTTTGGCATCATGGTGAAATCCCTGAGTGGTTTCCATCCTCTCCGGCAACTGAGTTATGAAGGACACCTGTATCTTTATAGTAACTGGGTGTATTGATACACCATCCAAAGTGTAATTAATAACTTCACCATGCTCAAAGGGATATTCAGTGTTCAATTGTGTGCTTTTCTTTTTTTTTACACATCTACCAATAGGTGCCCTTCATTGCAAGGCATTGGAAAACCTCCCTGGTTTTGTGGTTGAATCTGTGTTTGAAATTCACTGCTCGACTGAGGGACCTTGTGTGGGTTACAGAGATGAAGTATTCATTCAAAAATAATGTGAAACCCTATTATTGCACACAGATTGAGTCCATGCTACGTATTGCGTGACTTGTTAAGCCAATGTTTACTCCTGAACTACTTATTGATTCAAGAAATGTCAGCTTTTCATTTCTAATTAATGTGTTATTTTTTTCACAAAATTCCACTTGCATGTAGGCCAGAGACAAAAACATCTCAATTTAATTTAAAAAATACTATAAAAGGATATGTCATGCTGAAACCCTCAAACACTCATGCTGAAACCCTCTACTAAGCTAACATATGGAATTATTTTAAGATGGTCATACCATAGATCATTTAGCTAATTGATTTTGAATATTAGGACCCCTTTAGATATCCCCAAAAAATATATAAAATTATTTGATAAAATATTATTGAATGGCCTTTACTACCATAGCCCATAGAAACACATTGAATAACACATTCATAAATGGCAAAAAAAGACAGACAAAAATGTATCATAAGATATATGATTTTGAAGTGAAAGATACAACAATTCTGGTAGTTTACTTGCATGTTATTTTGGCATTAATACATGTCACATATCAGTTTGCAAACAATGTAGAAAAAATGTATAATACAACTGAGCTTAATAAAGCTGCATACAAACATGGTCTCTTTTTTGTTTTCTTGAGTAAGGCAGCTCCAAAATGCAGGTGTTTCATCCTAGCTCAGTGGTTTCTGTGGTGGTGGGGCGGGCCAGCAGAAAATAAGAGCATTGCGCCATGATTGGCTCAGTGTTCTGTCATTCATGAGGACATTGCGCAATCTTCTATTTTAAGTCCTTAGTAAGGTGGACATCCAACATTTCAGCCCTTTGGGTCCAGCCTTCGAGTTATATTACAAGTGCAATTCCAAGAAGGCTCAAGGTCATTGGCCACAGAAATGACGTCAAATCACATTATATGTACAGTAGCTTTGATTGGACTGATCATGTCAACATCTTACTTTCACAATCTTAGCTAGCACTCATCATCATGAATCAAGTCTACTGGGTAATCCTTGTCATATGAAGAGAAATAATGAAGAGAAAATATAGATAAAACGTTGGCCATTGGACATAAATATTACACAACAATTTGGAGATCGCAAATTCAACAATGAGTGGTTTGTAAGGAATCGGTGACAATGGCTGCAAGCATTGTAACTGGGAAGTTGGGAATAAACAGCTCAAACTGGGAAAATACGTTTTGAATGGTCATTCAACTCGGAATTGTAAATCCGTCATCTTTCTTTTTGATTACAAAATTTACCCAAAAAGGACCGCCGCGACGTTCCAGCACGTCACAACAACGTGAGTCAAAAAATGGCTTATGCTGCTGTAACCGGTGTGAAACGGCTAGCTAGTTAGCGGTGCGCGCTAGTAGCATTTCAATCTGTGATGTCACTCGCTCTGAGACCTTGAAGTAGTTATTTCCCTTGCTCTGCAAGAGCCACGGCTTTTGTGGCGCGATGGTTAACGATGCTTCGAGGGTGACTCGTGTCAATGTGTGCAGAGGGTCCCTGGCTCGAGCCCAGGTAGGGGCTAGTAGAGGGACTGAAGCAAAACTGTTACACTGCTTCATAAAGTATGTAGGATGCCAGAGAGATATGTATACTGAAGCTAAGAAAGTAATACTAAGTGAATGTTCTGTAGTAAGCTGTTAGTAGCCCATGTGCCTCACACTAATAATTTGGTCTATTTTCACCTCTTAATTTCACCTACTGTTCTAACTTGCTGGTGCACATGTAGCCTATAACCTGTTTTAGAGAAATGTAATCATTGAATATTGTAAGAGCTTTCATTGTCATTCATTTGTACATCTCAATTGTCAGTAGAAACCACATTTGTTTAAGCAAGTCAGCCATTTCAACTATGCTTTTTTAAAAGGCAGTAAATGAGGCTGAATTAACTGTTTCGCTGCCATACAAGGCTGCCAGACAAGGCTCCGCTGATAGCCAGGTGTAGCAGTGGTAAGGTGTTGGGACTGCTGTTGGGACTCTGCTGTTGTGACAGCTTTATGTAGGCCCTAACAGTTTGTGGGCACCGTTTATCACCGTTATAGTGAAATTAATGTATTGTTTAGTGTTGCGTTGTATTGTGTAGTGGCTTTACTGACATGCATCTAAAAACACTGTTTTTTGTTTGCCCCACCAAGATTTACATGCTAAAATCGCCACTGAATGAAACCTACAGTAGCAGGTTTCAGAAAAAATAAGCAAAATCTGTGTTTTTATTTAGGGTTAATATGGCTATGGTGAGGGTAAAGGTTAGAGAAGTGCTTTATAGCATGGCCCGATAGCAATGACCAAATCCACAGTACAGTGCTACCCTGTGAGGGAACAGTCATCTCATAAGAATGCAGAGCAGAGGAATGTGGGTGATCTTCAGTAATGTTCCGGCTGTTGGTTGAGGATGGAGGGGTGATTTGTGGGCGTCGTCTTCCCGTAAAAAATCTACATTCGTCTGTGGCATTCACAGAGGGCAGGAAATAAAGAGAAATTAGATGCGGTCGTTCCTTTTTTTTCTGTTTCTTTTTTTCTAAACGAAGGCTTGAAGGTCAGTGCATATAAAACAATCCATAACAGATGCCACTTAGCAACATCCAAGTGCAGACAACAGACATCTGCTACTGGATGTCTCTCTCTCTCTCGCTCTCTCTGCATTACAGTGAAAGGGACAACGCAATTCTCATGTGACATTTCAATAGTCATAAGGATGGATCTATGTCCTCTAGCGCTCAATGTTGTCTGAGCTCTTGTCTGTAGCGTGTAGTGTATGGTGTATGCTGCTGCTGTTTTGGCCAGGTCTCCCTCAGAAAATACGTTGTTAAGCTCAAAGGGTAAATAAAGTGAGTACACAAATAAAATGGGGCTGAGCAGGATGAACGTGACAGTATGGTAGTGTAGTGACAAATAACGTCTCTTCGACTTGTGAGGGGAGCCATTCTAAAGAACACTGTTATGTTGTTCTAGGCTCATTGGGCTCCTGTGGCTTAGTGGGCTGTCTTCCTGACATTGAGCACAGTCAGGTTAAAGCTAGTACTGAATGTCAGACACAACAATCCCCACCCTTCCATCTGTAGTGTAAGGTCAAAACAAAACCATGTGGAATGGGTGGGGCTTCTGACCTCATCTCATCCAATCAGAGCTCTCTGCTGTATAGGGCACAGAGGCATGAGGGTTTGTGTTGGTAGAGGAGTGTCATCTGGGAGCGGCAAAGTGTCAGAGAGAGCAGTGGGGAGCAGAGGATGTGATTAATCTGAGAGATGATATGTCTCCTCGCTGGCTGGGTGATGCCACGCCTGCCTCGTGATGAGCCAGCCCAGCCAAGCTCCAGGACACACTGTTAGCCCTAATGACATAAGCGGAGTAATGATGGCTGCCCTGTTAGGGGCATCCAGAGGGAGCAGCAGAGAGAGAGAGAGAGAGAGAGAGAAAGATTCTCTAACAGTAAGGCTCTGTAAAGTCAACCAACAACCTCTAAGCATGGGGAAACTCAAGCTTTACAGCACACAGAATACAATCACAGCCACAGAAACACATACCACATACAGTATTGTGACTTGCATGGCTAAGAAGCTCCCTGCAGAAAGCCTGTGTGTATTACTCAGACCCACACCTGACCGTGATTACCCCTCTCTAAGAGCCTCTACAAGGCAGTGGCTAGATATGACAGCTGAGAACAGAGTATCTACAGTTCCAACAGTTTCAGTTACAGCACAGGATGGAAACTAAGTCAACACAGCCAACCCTCCTGACCAGACCAAGGGCATTAAGAAAGGTTGAGGGGGGTGGGCTACTTGAGCATGATGGACTGACCCCAGATCAGAGGCCCAGAGGTTAAGAGGCATAAAGACAGAGGGACCCTGAAATAGCACAGCACTTCCTGCTTCCTGCTCTCATTTAGTTACAAAAGCTGGGCATGAGCCACGGAGCTAGCTAGCGCACTCCCGCCAAGGTTAATGCACTGCACTGCAGACAGGACACACATACACACGCATTATTCATACACACATATTCATAATGTAAATGGTCTGGGGACTAAGGAAGGAAGGAAGGAAGGAAGGAAGGAAGGAAGAGAGAGAGAGAGAGATTGTTTTTTTTATTTTCCCATTTGTTTTAACTATTTGCACACTGTTAAAACACGGTATATATACATAATATGACATTTGAAATGTCTTTGTTCTTTTGGAACTTCTGAGTGTAATGTTTACTGTTAATTTTTATTGTTTACTATCTACTTCATTTTCTTTGGCAATGTTAACATATGTTTTCCATGCCAATAAAGCCATTAAATTGAATTGAAATTGAATTAAATTGAATTGAGAGAGAGAGCGAGAGAGAGAGAGGGTTGAAGGAAGACATGAAACAAAGACACATTACCCTGTCATTGCATCATAGCATGGTGAATATATTAGCACCTATTGCATCAAGCCTCTTTTCTGTAGCTTCCTTTCAACAATTAGGACTCATTGTATTGAGTGTCAGGGATGAATACGGAATCAGTGAATGACGCCAGCTCATATGCTCCACTGTTACAAGGGCAGCTCCTCTTCAGATTCAATGAGACTGAGCACAATTATTTAAAAAAATGATATATAACAGCATAACAGCCTTCACGCTCAATGTTCTTTAAATAAACTTTAGTGCTGAGTGACTAAATCCTTTTTTTAACAACTATTTGTTCAGAACCGATATCAGTTCAATTATTTAAATTCTATTTTGTTTGTTTGTTGTAGGCTAGTAGTTGCATTTTCCAACAGGCTAATATTCTACAAAGCCAGCCCAGAAAACGTGGTAATTAACTACAACGACCATAATCCATTGTGCTCTCACTTACACTTGTCTGGTCCGTGCGGAGCACACACAGAGAGAGAGAATGCTCGATCCAGAAGGATAGAGAGCAGTTGCTTCGCAAGCCTGAAATTACATGATCTAAGTGATTGTTAGTTGGTACTCAGCAATCATAAAATTATGTCTTATTTACTTTGAAGAACTACTAAAATAGTGATTTTGTCAGACAGCACAGGCAGCAGCTCTATAGAGATGAGATGACGACTTGGAATTAAATAAAGTAGTCAAATAAAACAAATATTTTAGTAAAGTAAAGTCATGTAAAATAACTTATGGTTAATAAGTGATAAGCAGTAATAGGCAGTTACTACCATCATGAGACTTTTATTAATTGTTTTATTCTGTGTTGTTATAGTATTGAACCCACATAATGCATAGTGCGTTTAATATCAAAATAAATAATTGAAACCAAAACAATCGAAAACCTTGATACATTTTTTTTTAAATCAAACTGAAACCGAACCGACCCCATAAAGCACTAATCGCTCATCACTAGTACACTGGCACTTTAGTAAAGAAGTCATACACAATATATTGTAACGACATGGAGAGAGTTACAGTGGACAAAATTAAATGCCTACTTGAGTTAGCATCTGACTGAGATTATAGGCTTCTTGCAAATACCATCTGATGAGTAATTCAGAATCAATAGCCCAGGCCTTCGCTGCTCCTGCAAGCCAGAGATTTAACCTTAGGGGTCAAGACCAGGTCAATGCAGCTCCAATACTGATATGGGCTCAGGGTCTTTATGTTCAACCCATACACTGTTGTAAAAGCAAGTCAATGATTCATCTGCTCTTTCTATGACGCACAGAGATTCTCCTGTATTTCCCAATTTCCTGACCTACAACCTCTCCAAGAGTGCTTTGCATTTTGAGGTGTTCCAGAATGTGAATTCATCAGTGTTTTACATCAGTCATTTCCAATTTCTTTTGGATCCATATGGTCACCTGTGACCTGTGTACTGATCCCACCCAAGGCTAACCTGCAAGGCTAAGGTGAAGAGTAATTACAATATGCTTTGTGTGATTGTATTGGTCTGTGTCTCTATTTATCACTCTCTCTCAGAGATTCTTCTCCCTTCTCAGTTTGTCCTGGCAAGTATGGCCTCCGTCACGGTCATGGTGAACGTTGAAATGGAGATCTGAAAGATGAATGCATTTCTCCTGACAAAATTAAGACAGCTGAATGGGTAAAGCTGCATGCCCAGCGCCAGATGCAGGGTTCTTTGGGGGGCGTATTAAATTACATCGATAAACATAGAGCCGATAAACATAGTTTTGTCAGAAGTAGAAGTTGCAGAGTGTAATTCTGCAGTATGGGATGTGCCGGACACAGTGACATTTGATTAACGCCCAGGCGAGGTGCTTTCACCCTCCTAGGAACCCATCACCCACCCCTCCTGCCCTCTGCTAATGACAAACCCACTGCTTCATGTCTGGACAACCATCTGGTGGCGCTGAAGCTTTTAAACCAAATCGAATACTGTTGCCAAAGAGACCTGGGTGGGAGATATCCTACAGTACATGTGGCTCAGAGAGAGAGAGAGAGCTGCAAGCCTGTGTGTATGTGTGTTTCAAGATATTTATCAGAGAGATTTCATTTTGGTTAGTGTGATGAATTGTGGCTTACAAAGGGCACTCCACAAATGCATACACGTCACACACACACACGAACACACGCATGCACGCACACACACACTCACAGTAGATTACGTGGGGACATTCATCAGGGGGTGGAACCGCAAAATAAGTGATTACTGTCCTGCTATGTCTACTTACTGCTCTCCATAGCGTATTGGATTTATTTCAGGAAGTAGCACATGCTAGCCATACCCCACCAAAGACTTTGTCCCCCAACATCATGTCTACCAGCTGTCAAATACTGCCAAAGCACCTGCCAAGGTACTGTGACTCTAAAATAAGTTGAATCTCTGCTAGATGCCTTAGATACAAGCCAAAAGCTTTAAACATTTGGTAAAAGAAAAACATGCATCTGTGGAGAGTGAGGGTGCAGAAAATACAAAATCGTATTTTCCAGAGCGTAGCCACATCTCAGTCACAGCTTGACACGGGGTAGCGAAGTCATCCGCTCAGACTCACTGTGGTGAAGCAAAATATTCCCCTTATTAGACTTTGTAAGTAAAATGCCTGGTGTTAACGGCTTCCAGCAATTTGCGATAAGGCGGCGGAGTGGTGAGGTGAATCCAGCTAATAAATAACTAGAGCTGCTGGAACGTATTTGTAGCAGGAGATAAAACATACCTGGGAAATGTATTTCTCCAGGGACAACCAAATCTAATTATTAAGAGTGAGATTAGGGGGGAACTGGGGTTAGGGTAAGGGGGTTAAGCTGTGTGTGGGCCGGGGGGAAGGGAGGGTTATGGTGGGTGTAGTTCGGTATCAAGGATACATGAAACTCTGGTATCTCGATAAAGCTTATGGAAGGAGCATAGGAAGACAGAAGCATTGTTTTCAGTTCTCTCTCCTCTACAAACTGAAATGTATCTCAGAATGAATTATGTGATGTCTGAACACACTAAACCACAGCTGCACTTGATTGACAACTAGTGACATCCTTGAACTTCAGTATTGAGTATAAACATGATTTTAAAGAGGCGGGGGATAAAGGGAACAGATCCACCACTAACACTGTATGCCTGAGGGACTGGGATTTGTTTTTGATAGAGGGTTTATCTGATGAAATTGCAAAAATCAAACCCATATCATCATATCACTGTGGGTCTGTGCGTGCGTGTGTGTGTGTGTGTCAAACTCAAACCTATCTCACCTCATGCAGATCACACACATCAAAGGGGTGCAGAGAGAGAGAGATGAGAGAACAGAGAGGAAATTATCTATGCACAGCAAACCTCTCCCAATGGAGGTAGAAGGGGCGCGGGTGACATTATTGTGTGCACGTTGAAAGACAAGAGGAATCCACCCACTTTGATCAACGGGAGACAGCGTGTCAACTATTTACAATGGGGGCCCTCGCCTCTGTGTATGGCTCTCTCTACATGCTACTAGTGTGTGTATTCACTTTATCTGTCTATTTTTTTACTTTCTCTCTCTGGGCATCATGGTGTGAGTGCTGACTGATAGGTTGACCCAAACACCTGCTGCTCAGGTGACTGGACATCTTTATAGTCAGTTACCGGGACCTGAGAGTACCGAAGATAAGTGTATAAATGTTTTGGAGAGAGTGCGTAACACAGAGTTGGAATCAACACAGTTTTGGCTTCATTTACATAGCATTGGATTTCTTGTGCATATCTGACCTGATATCCATCTGAATCACTCATTCCTTGCCTCTCCCTCTCAATCTCCCCATCTCTCCCTCCTCGGAAGAGATAATGGCATCTCATTTCAATTGAAACAGATTGACACTGGGCCATCTTTCACCTTATGCTATACACTCATCCTAGAGAGACCCATTAGAGGGAAGATAAAAACGAGATGATGAATTTACTGGACCTGACGAAGAATGGTTTGTCCCCTATTCTGTTCCCATCACCGCTGACTGAACACTGAACACATTATATATTCAGCCCCCACACCCCGTCTACCATTAACAACCAAGAACAGAGTGTGGTCAATACCGCTTCTTACAGCCCTAACACTGCACACTCTGGAGTACATCAAACATAATGAGAGTTGAGTCCCTTCTTAGTGCATCCCCCAATCCCCCTGTTTTTCCACCTTCTGTCTCCCTCTCCCCCGTCTCACTCCACAATGCTCTCAGTTAGGGGGCGCGCGAACACCTCACCTGACGAGCCACGCGGGACATCCAATTTACAGCAGAACACTGCATACATCTGATACAAAACACCTCACAAACAAGCAGCACAGCTCTGGGACTCCCACTATTCCACGGGTTGCCCTGCCTAGGGACCCGTCTTCATGTCAATTAGCTCAGAGCGCTCTGCTCCCCCTCACCAAGGAGTAGGCCTACCTTGGAAGAAAGAGGGGGAGAGAGGGAGCACTGGGAGGGAGGAGGAGGGAACTTCAGCTCTGGAGTGCACAAGTAAAAATGTGGGGAACAGAGGATGGAGAGAGAGAGAGAGAGAGAGAGAGAGAGAGAGAGAGAGAGAGAGAGAGAGAGAGAGAGAGAGAGAGAGAGAGAGAGAGAGAGAGATGGAGGTAAGGAGATTGGTGTAATGAAGCAGGGATGCCTGCAGTGGAATTGTGCTGTAAATCAAGTCTGATACTCCATTTTGTCTGCTAAATGCAGATAAACAAACCACTGCTGAGACTTTTCACAGTGTGATTGATGAACGACTTACGCAGATGCAAACAGACACACACACACACACACACGGACACACACACGGTTTCACGCCCCTGAGAGTACCACTCCTAGTGGTTGCGGTGGTTGCGCGTGTGTGTGTAGCGATGTGTACACAGCTGCAGGCAGAGGTGTAAAGCGCCACCGCTGATAACTGTTAACAAGTAGCTCACACACACCATGACACTGGGGTCCTATTAGAGCCGTGTCTGCACACATGCACACACATGCACACAGTTACACAGCACCTGCTGTTGCCTCTCCATCTCTACTTCCCCCAGTTGGAAAACTAAAGTGAGTCACAAACAGAAAACGGCCTACACTGGCATCAGACGAGTCAGAAAGCAAAAACAAGCTACAAACCCTCAAGACAAAATCAGATGCCTGTGGAGATGTTAAAGAGCCCCAGTTCTACACGGACAACCTTGGATTCGCCAACCCAATAAACAGCCACAGGGTAATTCACTGGTCAGCTAGATAGGATAAACTCTTCGAGGTCATGTAGTGTAACTCTAGCTGAGGAAGAAAAAACAAGGACGAGGATATTGAACGTCAAATGCAACTGAGGATCTTGGATCAGGTTGAGGAGATGGGTGTATGGGTTCAGGGTTCATAGAGCCACTAGGTCAGGGCACATTTTACTGTTGATGTGTTCTGTTAAAGGGATAGTTGGGGATTTTGAAAATGAAGAGACATAAACATTGTATCCACGAGTTCATCTGACACTGAGGAAGTAGATAAATGGCTTAATTGACAAAATCCCATATTTGTTTCCAGCCCAGGAGAGGTGGAGATGTGCATGGGGTTGGTAGAGACTCTCTGAAAGGGTAATTACTAACGTTAGAGCAAGGTGAGTCACAGTTCAGGTAGATTGGCTGGCTTCCTCCTGGAACTAAAGTGGCGTAATTACCGAGATACAAACACAGCTTTCTGCACTCCTTAGGAGTCAGCCCCAGCTGAGTGCACAGAAAGAAACACGGGTAAAGTTTATTTTTACTAAACAGAAACCCTTCCGACTGTTCATCCCGTGCACAGTGGTTGACTCTGCTAGGCGGTAGAAAGAGGGTAAACACTGTTTTGCTTCAGGCAGACCAGTAACTAGCCAACTTTAGTCTTTAAACGGTCACACACTATCCAGAGGGAGCGGAGCGATTCCCACGCTAACAACAACACAAGGACTCTGCGTGTCCCCAAAACCCAGAAAGAGACATGACTCGCACGTTACTGGAAAGACATCGCCCTCCACTCTCCCAAAGAATACTGCATGCTAAATATCAGAGGTCAGGTGAAAGAGAAAGAGCCCTGTAGTTGAACTGAGAGGTAGCTACAGTTTACATGTTTTGTTTTGTTTTTATAAAAAAGAGAACAAGAATGAAGGACTGAGAGAGAGAACAAGAGAGAGAAAGATGAGGGGAGAAACAGGAGGAAAGATGTGAAAGAGTAAGGAGAGAAAGTGTGTGTAAAGAGAGCGAAGACTGACAGGTTTAGGAAGTGTGTTTGGCACACCATGTGTGAGACTGGGGTGCCTGAGGTTCATGCATAATTTATCTTGGGTTTTGAGGATGAGCGTAAAGATGTTCCACGTACAGGATGACAAGTGCACATGACAATTTAGAAAGGCGGTGACCTCAATCAAAAGACAGGGTCAAAGCACGGACCCAGGCCTGTTAGTTTATTAGTACTGCCCCGTCAATTCCCTCGGCCTGGTCTCTCGCTCTACAGCAAGAGGGAGAAGAGAGGATAAACTAAAAGGAACAAGAAAAAAAATTCACAGCCAATTTGCCATGTAGCTCAGGCAAAGCTGACTCCCAAGCCCACAGAAAATAAGCTCAATCCATCAAGGCCCCGTATCAACTGAGAGGCGGGTGGGTTAATCGAATGCAGTAAATAAAAAGATGTTTGCGATTCACCCGGTAATAACGGAGCAAGGTGGCGAAGACGTGATTTTCACAGCAGCTTTTCCTGTCTTCCTAAGTTCAAATGACTCAGTCACTGTTTGGGTATAGGAGGGGTGAACTAGAGTTAAACTTGGGAAATGTTTATTTCAGAGCACAAGAGTATGTGGCTTGTTAGTGAGAGAGTAAGTCCCAACTCCTTTCCCAACTTTTCCTGTCAAGACAGATTCGCTCCACCTTGGGGATTTCATCCTTCATCCTCCTCTCCGTTAAGTACTGGCCCATATGGGCTTACAAGACAGCTCTGACATATTCAAATCAACCATATGGGAGAGAGAAATTAAACCACAAAGAGTGAATATTCAGAAAGGGAGCAAAGTCATCACAAACACATTCCATAAAGCACTGACGAACTGCCATTTGAGGCAAAGACGGGTCTAATATCCCTTTAAAAGGATGTGTAACGTATTATTATCAGTGGGTAAATTGTTCGCTAGAATGTAATCAAACCTGCACCAGAAAAAACACACTGTTGGGAAAAAGCCCTATTGTTCCTGCATATACAGTATTTATAAACAGGCTTCTTCAGTCAAATAATTTACTGTGTGAGACAAAATAAACATTGTTTTGATTTGGAATAAATGGGATCCATTTCCAGGAAGACTTGAATGTGTACCTAAAGATTTCATTCATTTGATACTAGGCTTGGGAGGTATCCAGATTTTCATATCATCATACCATCCTTCTCTCATCCCGGGATTTACAGTATTACCGGCATAGCACACAAGGGGGCGCTAAAACTGCAAGAAAAGCCCATTGAACCGAAAAAAAAAACATGAACTAATTGCAAACACAGGCAAATCCAGCTCATAAAGTTATACAAGCATAGCTAGTAGCTACCGAATGTCATTTACAAGCGAAAGTGAATTAGATAAATTGTGCAAATGAACAAAGTTGTGATGCATGCTTTTCTTTAGGATGAAGTGTACATGGAGCAGAGGGGAGAAGAACAGAGGAGAAAAAACATTGCTAGTAGGAAGCAGAGGGAAAAAATGGCAGCTATACAGATAACTCATCCAGCACTCTTTGACTTCTGGCAGAAAGCCATTAAAAGATATCTTATGGCAAACATTTAGTAGTGAATTGCATACAAGTGTAACTTCATCACCTCATGTGCGCCACACTCGCTGATAGATATAAAACACTATGAACTCACCAGCTCCTACTCAAAAAGTAGCTACAAATATTCAAATTCATTAAAACACTTAAAATAAAGTTTTGAAAAACCATCCAGTGTCTTTTTCGAAATACCCCGGTATATGGTATACAGCGGGTGAAATAAGTATTGAACACGTCACCATTTTTCTCAGTAAATATATTTCCAAAGGTGCTATTGACATGAAAGTTTCACCAGATGTTGGTAACAACCAAAGTAATCCATACATACAAAGAAACCAAAACAAATAAGTTCAGAAATTAAGTTATGTGTAATAATGTGAATTGACACAGGGAAAAAGTATGGCCTACAAAAAGGCCTCATTGCCAAGGTGTCACACAAGACACATCTCATGATGGGTAAAAGCAAAGAGCTGTCTCAAGACATTCGCAACCTAATTGTTGCAAAACATAATGATGGCATTGGTTATAGGCGCATTTCTAAGCTTCTGAATGTTCCAGTGAGCACTGTTGGGGCCATAATACGGAAGTGGAAAGACAATCATTTCACCATAAATTTGCCTCGACCAGGTGCTCAATCATTTCACCATGTCAATAGCACCTTTGGAAATATATTTACTGAGAAAAATGGTGACGTGTTCAATACTTATTTCACCCGCTGTATATGGTACACCGTCCAAACCTATTTGATACATCTGATCCTGGTAACGATTTAAATAAATGATGTCTTTAACACTGTTGTGCCTAGTGCTTTCATCTTGAATTGTAGAAAAAAAATGTCTCTAACAAATATATCCACATACAAATAAAATATCTGCATACTAAAACAATACTCTATTCACATATTCAGATATACCAATATTATTATTATTATATATCCCAATAAGTGGGCTTCATCGATTCGAAAATTCATACAACTCATTCCTACAGAGCTGTACAGATTGAGGAGCCTTCTATGCCATTGTTATTGTCCATAGTATGGTTATTTGTAACCATGATTATTGTTGACACTGATTGTCCTGTTGACTATTTATTGATTATTTTAATTATGTTAATATTGTAAATGTATCACTTCATCTCCAAAGAACGCTTTGGCAATATGTACATTGTTACCTCATGCCAATTAGGGCTGGGCGATATGACAATATATATCGCGTGACGATAGAGCAATGTCTATCGTTTCATATTATGCTCTATCGTTTATTTAGTTGTGTCGCAAATCACACTCTTTACGGCAATATTTTTCATCAATTGGACGATGCTTTGCGTTCTTCTACACGGAAATTTGCAACACAAACAAACATGGAGGAGAGTGAACGTGACACAGAGCACGGAGACACGGAGCTCGTACCTAAAAGAGGGGCTACTTCGGTCGCATGGACGTGGTTTGGGTATGAAAAGTCTGACACAGACCAGAAAACCGTCCTCTGCAAAATGCAGGCAGGTCTCGACCACAGGCTCAAAACACCACTAACCCTTTTTACCACCTACGCAAGAATCATGTGAAACAGTACGGAGAGAGTCTACGGATGAGAACCAAAAAAGTACAGTCGAGTTCTCAAAACAAACCCCCGACTCCTATTAAATATTAGTATTATATGTTTGGTTTGGATATTTTAGACCATAATCACATTTTAGGCCTATTTATTTTGTTTGCAACTATAGTTGAAAAGTGTTTTCTATTTACCTTTTTATATAACATTGTTGCCAAATATCTACATTTTGTTTGCTGCACTTTGGTTGTTGTAATATAATGTTATAATTCAAACTTGAAAGAGTGTTTTGTTTACTTGTTATATATTTATTTGTGAGCCTTATTTTGCTGCTTAGTTTAAACATGAAAGTTTTCCATGTTTACATTTTGTATTTTATATACCAATATTTGTCAGGCCTGTATTCATTTGTTTGCTGTGTAAGGGCTGATACATGTTTAGCTAATTAATATGTTAATCTACAACAAGAGTTATTAACTGAATGTATTGTGTGATCATAGATCTTTAGAACTGCTGTAGGTTTGGGTAGGGGGGAGCTATGTGGAAGGAATGTGCTAGCTGGGGGGTTTCACGATAGAACTGTATTTTGTTGTAACATGAAACTAGAACATCTACTGAGAGGACAACTGCTTCCGTCAACTGGATTGCGTCACGAGGCTGGGACCAGCCTGCATGCCAACGATAGGCTGAGTAAGTTTAAACCAGACTCAGCCTCTACTCCGACAGGTCAGCAAGGAGCGGGAACGATTCTGTCTGAGTATTTAAGGAAGAACAAAGGATAGGACTAGCTCTCTTCTCTTCTCTAGGCGCTCTTCTCTAGCGCTGCTGGCTGTTTGCTCACTCACTCACTCACTCTCTCTCTCTCTCTCTCTGTTTGCCCTGCGTGGTGTCACAGTGAGCCTGTATATACAAACTTCATACTTACCATTTAAGGGTTTGCTAGAATAAAATGCATAGATGATTTAAACTGTGTAGTAATCCTTTTGTTCCAATACCAGATTTGAATTGACGCAACCTTAACAGCTGCTACAATTCAAACAGTTCTACTGTTAAAGAGTTATATGTTTGGTTTAGATATTTTTACCATATTCACATTTTAGACCTATATTTATTTTGTTTGCAACTATAGATGAAGTGTTTTCTATTTACCTTTTTATATTTTATACATTAATATATTTTAAATTGTGTTACATGCTTAATTGAAGATTTGCACAAAGGAGAAATAATCAAATATTAGTAAGTACCTTATATTTGTTGAGTACAATTCAAAATGTAATAAGAAATAGACCTTTATGTGGTCATTTTATATAAACTATTTATTCATTGAATTTACAGAAAATGTGCTATATTGTGATATGTATCGTTATCGGGATATGAAGCCCTAATGCCAATAAAGCAAATTGAATTTAATTGAATTGAGAAAGCCTCAGCGCATCAACACTGCAACTGCTCCATCACTCTCAGATCAACAGTCATCACCTTGAGGAGGGAGGATTGTAACCAAACACAGGAAAACAGGAAGTATGACAAGAGTTGGATGTGCAACACCTTGCCCTGGGCATGGGCCTTCATGTATTACATGAAGAGAGAGAGGGAACAGAACAGAAGAGAACAGCAGGCTGCAGCAGCAGGACCAGTGTGGGGGTGACTAAGTGATAGTCATCAGATCAACACAGCTTGTGTTTCTCTTGCTCCTTTCTCCGCTTTACTGAGACGCGCTCGGGGACATCTGACATAGCCACATCCGCCTCAGATGCGTCCTTGTGGCGCTGGGTCATTACCACACACAAACATAAAGAGATACGATACTACACACAGACCCTCCACTGTCCTTTACATACCAGAGCAGGCATCACCACCGGTAGGCCTATGGCCTTTCTAAATGCCTCTCATTTCGAGGGAAATGGGGGGACAATCATCTAATTTTAAAAGTAATCTACACTGAACAAAAGTATAAACACAACATGTAAAGTGTTGGTCCCATGTTTCATGAGTTAAAAATAAAAGTTCCAAGATAGATTTTCCATAAGTACAAAAAGCTTATTTTAAAAAAATTGTTCACATCCCTGTTAGTGAGCATTTGTCCTTTGCCAAGATTATTCATCCACCTGACAGGTGTGGCATATCAAGAAGCTGATTAAACCGCATTACCAGTACACAGGTGAACCTTGTGCTGGGGACAATAAAAGGCCACTAAAATATGCAGTTTTGCCATACAACACAATGCCACAGATGTCTCAAGTTTTGAGGGAGTGTGCAATTGGCATGCTGACTGCAGAAATGTCCACCAGAGCTGTTGCCAGAGAATTTAATGTTCATTTCTCTACCATAAGCCGCCTCCAATATCGTTTTAGAGAATTTGGCAGTACGTCCAACCAGCCTCACAACTGCATACCACACATAACCAAGCCAGCCCAAGACCTCCACATCCGGCCTCTTCACCTGAGGAATCGTCTGAGAGCAGCCACCAAGAAAACGGATTAAACTGTGAGTTTGCACAACAGAAGAATATCTGCACAAACTGTCAGAAACTGTCTCAGGGAAGCTCATCTGCGTGCTCGTCGTCCCCACCACTGCAGTTTGGCATCGTAACTGACTTCAGTGGGAAAATGCTCACCTTCGATGGCCACTGGCATGCTGGAGAAGTGTGCTCTTCACGGATGGATCCCGGTTTCAACTGTACCGGGCAGATTTCAGGCGTCGTGTGGGCGAGCGGTTTGCTGAAACATGAGGTGATGTGAACAGAATGCCCCATGGTGGCTGTGGAGTTATGGTATGGGCAGGCATCAGCTACGGACAATGAACACAATTGCATTTTATCGATAGTAATTTGAATGCACAGAGATCATGAGGCAAATTATCGTGCCATTCATCTACCGAGATCACCTCATGTTTCAGCATGATAATGTACGGCCCATTGTCGCAAGGATCTGTACCCAATTCCTAGAAGCTGAAAATGTCCCAGTTCTTACATGGCATGCATACTCACTATTGAGCATGTTTGGGATGCTCTGGATCGACGTGTACGACAGCATGTTCCAGCTCCCGCCAATATCCAGCAACTTCGCATAGCTATTGAATCCCCGCCTTATCTCAACTCGCTGGTCACCATAGCAACACCCACCCGTAGCATGCGCTCCAGCAGGTATATTTCACTGGTCACCCCCAAAGCCAACACCTCCTTTGGCCGCCATTCCTTCCAGTTCTCTGCTGCCAATGACTGGAATGAATTGCAAGAATCCTTGAAGCTAGAGGTTCCTATCTCCCTCACTAACTTTAAGCATCAGCTGTCAGATCTGCTTATCGATCACTGCACCTGTATATAGCCCTTCTGTAAATAGCCCACTCTACTTCCTCATCCCCATATTTATTATTTTTGCTCATTTTGCACTCCAGTATCTCTATTTGCACATCATCATTTGCACATCTGTCACTCCAGTGTTAATTCTAATTTGTAACTTATTTCGCCACTATGGCCTATTTATTGTCCTACCTTCCTAACCTTTCTGCATTTTGCACTACATTTGCACACTGTATATAGATTCTCTATTGTGTTATTGACTGTACGTTTGTTTATTCTCATGTGTAACTCTGTGTTGTTTTTTGTCGCACTGCTTTGCTTTGTCTTGGCCAGGTCGCAGTTGTAAATGAGAACTTGTTCTCAACTGGCCTACCTGGTTAAATAAAGGTGAAATAAAAAAAAATAACAAAAAGAGGAGTGGGACAACATTCCACAGGCCACAATGAATAGCCTGATTAACTCTATGTGAAGGAGATGTGTCGTGCTGCATGAGGCAAATGGTCACACCAGATACTGACTGGTTCTTTTTTTTTAAGGTCCCAGTCATGTGAAATACATAGATTAGGGCCTAATGAATGCATTTCAATTGACTGATTTCCTTATATGAACTGTAACTCAGTAAAATCGTTGAAATTGTTGCATGTTGTTTTCATATTTTTGTTCAGTATAGTTACAGCAGCCTACTTCTGACGCAAACATACGTACAAGTAAAATATAGAACTTAACCGTTAGGAAGCTTTCACCGGCAGAGGATTTATTTTTTGTGTTAGAAAATGTGCTCCTTTTCCTCTTTGTGAAGGAGCGTTTCCGATATATCTGCCAAAAAGTGCAGCTACCTCAACACACAGGAGTATGGATTAGTCTAAATGTTTAGAAGCAAGATAGCCCACCACTCATGCAAACCCATCAACATCTCTTTCAAACTTCCTTTCCTATCCTCTTTTCTCAATCCTCCTCTCATCTTCTCTGCCTGCCTTGCCAATAATTTCCGTGTGTGTGTGTGTGTGTGTGTGTGTGTGTGTGTGTGTGTGTGTGTGTGTGTGTGTGTGTGTGTGTGTGTGTGTGTGTGTGTGTGTGTGTGTGTGTGTATGTGTGTGTGTATGTGTGCGTGCGCTAGCCTAAGGATGAGAGCATTTACAAATAGCCGGTCAGAAAGCAGCACTGAGGCCAATCCTAATGCAACTTAATTTCAATAATGACTGTGGCTATTGATTATGGTTTCCAAGTATATTTATTTTACACACTTATATTTATTTTATTATGTCAATATGTATTTGTTGTCAATGTTTTGCCGTCAAACTGGTTGCAGTTTAGAAAAATAATGCCATTGTTGATTAGATGCTTCTTTATTAAATTAGGCAATTTTCTTTCTATCTACTAGAAAATCATGGACATTATGGACACAGATATAAAACATGAATACTACTGTACTGTTAGTAATCAAAATTACTGAAGATTCTGGTAAATTTGGTAAATTACTGGTAAATGACTGGTAGCTTTGCAACCCTGATGGGAACCCTGACCATTTAGCCTGCTTCCTCTCAACACAATATCCTCTAGCCATTGGCTAAACGCAACAGGTCCTTCATGAATAAACATACAAATAAATAAATAAATAAAATCCATTTAGTCTGAAAACCACCCAAACAGTGAAAAAATAGACAGCTACAGTACCTAATCACTGCAAACACTGCCATGGTGATAGCTATTTGAGTTAGACCAAGAATGTCAAACTCATTTTGCCCAGGGGGCCGCATTCGGTCTTCAACAAGGTCCGGAGGGCCGCACTGAAAATTGGTTAAATTTCCTCGCTGTCAAAATATCCAGTGTCTGGAATTTTCGATGCTCCCTGACTGTTTAGTTTTCATTTTGGTGATTAATAGCGAGCTGGACACAGTCAATAAACTGTATTTCTACACAGTTTCGATTTTGGTTTTAAAGTATATTGATTTTTAAAAAATTCTCAAACCACCCATGGTCCGAATTGAAACCCTTCATGGACCGTATGTTTGACACGCCTGAGTTAGACCCTCTGTTAGGTAGATGTCAGAGGCTGTGTGAATATGAGAGGGGAACAACACTGAACGATTGAATCGTTTTTTTTTTACTGGGGGGGAGCTCTGACATGTTGTGAAACTGCCGTTGCAGGCTAACACACTGCCGCCGGAGAGGGGAAGCAGGAGGATGAGGGCAGCAGGGGCAGAGTGAGAAGGATGAGGGCTGAGGGGACCATGGGAGCAGGAAGAGGTGACACGCCAGATGGAGGAAGGAAGGGAAGGGCAAACTCTCAAACACTTGAGTGGGTTGTCATGGCGAGGGGTGGCACAGTGGCACAAGGTGAAACCACAAACAGGAAGCAGAGAAGTGGCCAATCATACCAGGGGGGATCGGAGGGGACGGGGTGGACGGATGTGTCACATCTATGAAATATAAGAAATATACAGTACATAGACAGTACATCGGACAAATATCATCTCTCAATGTCTGTCTCTTCCTCCTCCTAAATCTGCCTCTGTCCTTCTCTTAGGGATTCATGTAGCGTAGTCAGTCAGAATGGGGACAAAGCGGAACGCTTTTAAAAGGGTTGTCCTGTTCTGAAGATGTCATGGTCAGAGATACGCATCTGGGCTGGCAGTGAACAACAGCTTTCACTCTGTCAGGGTGTGTGTGCGAGTGTGTGTGCGCTCGTGTATGTGTGAAGATGCAGTAAACACTTGGATCGACGTAGCGGAATGGGAGGTGGGTATCAGGGGCTGATGTGAGGACAAAGGG
The DNA here is from genome assembly GCA_023634145.1 of Thymallus thymallus. Taxonomy (NCBI): domain Eukaryota; kingdom Metazoa; phylum Chordata; class Actinopteri; order Salmoniformes; family Salmonidae; genus Thymallus; species Thymallus thymallus. The sequence continues at coordinate 31,294,513 of CM042410.1, read as the reverse complement.
GACAGAGAGGATTAAAACCACAACACATCTCTTTACTGCTGCGCTGCTCGTCCCCTCCTCTCCACGCCTATAAAACCACATAGATCAAAATCAAATAAAATGTTATTTGTCACATGCGCCGAATACAACAGGTGTAGACCTTACAGTGAAATGCTTACTTACAAGCCCTTAACCAACAATTTAAGAAAAATAAGTGTTAAGTAAAAAAAAAAAAATAATAATAATTAAAGAGCAGCAGTAAAATAACAGTAGTGATGCTGTATGCAGGGGGTACCGGTACAGAGTCAATGTGCGGGGGCACAGGTTAGTCGAGGTAATTGAGGTAATATGTACATGTAGGTAGAGTTATAGTGACTATGCATAGATAATAAACAGAGAGTAGTAGCAGCGTAAAAGAGGGGTAGCCATTTGATTAGCTGTTAAGGAGTCTTATGGTTTGGGGGTAGAAGCTGTTAAGAAGCCTTTTGGACCTAGACTTGGCGCTCCGGTATTACCGCTTGCCATGTGGTAAGAGAGAACAGTTTATGACTAGGGTGGCTCTATTTCCTGTAGTCCACAATCATCTCCTTTGTCTTGATCACATTGAGGGAGAGGTTGTTATCCTGGCACCACACAACCAGGTCTCTGACCTCCTCCCTATAGGCTGTCTCATCGTTGTCGGTGATCAGGCCTACCACTGTTGTGTCGTCGGCAAACTTAATGATGGTGTTGGAGTCGTGCATGGCCATGCAGTCATGGGTGAACAGGGAGTACAGGAGGGGACTGAGCACGCACCCCTGACGGGCCCCCGTGTTGAGGATCAGCGTGGCAGATGTGTTGTTACCTACCCTTACCACCTGGGGGCGGCCCGTCAGGCCCGACTCTTTTTATTTATTTATTTTTTATTTCACCTTTATTTAACCAACTGACCTACCTGGTTAAATAAAGATGAAATAAAAAATAAATAAATAAAAAGAGTCGTGCATGGCCATGCAGTCATGGGTGAACAGGGAGTACAGGAGGGGACTGAGCACGCACCCCTGACGGGCCCCCGTGTTGAGGATCAGCATGGCAGATGTGTTGTTACCTACCCTTACCACCTAGGGCCGGCCCATCAGGAAGTCCAGGAGTCCCGCTCCATGAAAGCGGCAGCTCTACCCTTTAGCTCAGTGCGGATGTTGCCTGTAATCCATGGCTTCTGGTTGGGGTATGTACTTATGGTCATTGTGGGGACGACGTCAGCGATGCACTTATTGATGAAGCCAGTGACTGATGTGGTGTACTCCTCAATGCCATTGGAAGAATCCCGGAACATATTCCAGTCTGTGCAAGCAAAATAATCCTGTAGCTTAGCATCTGCGTCATCTGAACACTTCTTTATTGACTGAGTCACTGGTGTGCTTCCTGCTTTAGTTTTTGGAGGATAGAATTATGGTCAGATTTCCCTCTGGTAGAAATGAGGTAAAACAGATTAAGGTTTCCCTGCATTAAAGTCCCTGGCCACTAGGAGCGCCACCTCTGGATGAGCGTTTTCCTGTTTGCTTTTGGCCTTATACAGCTCATTGAGTGTGGTCTTAGTGCCAGCATCAGTTTGTGGTGGTAAATAGCTACGAAAAAATCTAGATGAAAACTCTCTTGGTAAATAGTGTGATCTACAGCTTATCATGAGATACTCTACCTCAGCGAGAAAGATCTCTAGACTTCCTTAATATTAGATTTCGTGCAGCAGCTCTTGTTTACAAATATACACAGACCGCCACCCCTTGTCTTACCGGAGGCAGCTGTTCTATCTTGCCAATGCAGTGTATATCCCGCCAACTGTATGTTATCCATGTCGTCGTTCAGCCACGACTCGGTGAAACATAAGATATTACAGTTTTTAATGTCCCTTTGGTAGGATATCCGTGATTGTACTTAGTCTATTTTATTATCCAATGATTGTACGTTGGCTAATAGGACTGATGGTAGAGGCAGAATACTCACTCACCGTCGGATCGTTACAAGGCACCCCGACCTACGTCCCTGATATCTCCGTCTCTTTCTCATGCGAATGACGGGGATTTGGGCCTTCTCGGGTGTCTGAAGAGAATCCTTCACATCCGACTCGTTAAAGAAAATATCTTTGTCCAGTACGAGGTGAGTAATTGCTGTCCTGATATCCAGAAGCTCGTTTTGGTCATAAGAGACGGTGGCAGAAACATTATGTACAAAATAAGTTTCAAATAATGCGAAAAAAACACACAATAGCACAATTGGTTATGAGCCCGTAAAATGGTAGCCATCTCCTCCGGCACACTGCACAAGACTACCATTTAAAACAGACACAACAATGCCCTGTCTTATTCCACCCTCATCCTCCTCCCTCTCCCCCTTCCCAGCTAGTCTCATTCCAATTCCCCAATGCCACTATAGTCCCCTCTCACTTCCTAGTCCCCTTGTCCCTTGCAGGGCAGGCTCTGGGTTTGGGCCCTGGGTCTGACTTTAGATGTGCGAGGCCAGAGAGAGAGATAGAGAGAGGAGTCCAGTGCTTTCTGGGGCTTTGTAGCAGGATGAGTTACACTGGCTTCCCACCAGGGGTACATTTAGTTATTAGAGCCTGTGCAGATACATGACTGTAGATCTTCTGTATTTTGACAGTCCCACTGATGATTTAACTTCTCAGCTGAAGGGTGGCAAACCTTCGTCTGCAGGAATAAATACAACTGCATCCCATGATTTAACACATATTTTTCTGTACTACACGTTTATGCAATATTTATTCAATTTCCTTACGCACACACATACACACACTTATCAGCCCACCCAGAAATTTTATCTGCAGGCATGGGAGGCAAATTTCATAAAATTCATGTTTCAGGGAATGGTAAGAAGGTAAGTGTATGTACACATGCCTCAGCCTCTCTCTGGGAGAACACAGTATACAAAGCCCTCAGGGCTCGGCTTATCTACTGCACTGTTTGTCGTCAGTGGTGTACACACATCCATAGGTAATCTACTGACCTTCTCAGACACACAGGCCTCACCACAGGTTAACCCACACCTATCCTACATCCCCACAGGAGCATTATCACACACCACACATACCTCATGAACACCTTCTCAAGACATACAGACATTACATCTCACTAACATACATCTCCTAAGACCTCATCAAATGGTGCATGCACACCTTCTCTGACCATCTCTGAGACAGAAAGACAGTAGCTGTGTTCGAATACTCATACTAACTGCACTTACCATACTATTTGTGACGTGAATTGAGTATATAGTATGCTTAGTATGGATATAGTTAGCATGCTAAAAGTTCCCGGATGTCGCACTAAATTCGCCAAAATACGAAGTATACACGTAGTGGACACTATTTCCATGCTTTTAGGACCCATAATGCAATTCTTCAGAAAATGGGTGTGGCTTCACAACGTTTTCAGATTTTAAGAAAATGGCGGAAAATCTGGAAAAAACGGGGATACAAATTCATTGCTTTAACTAATTATGACAAATGTTAAGAAAATGTTGAGCAATGTAATAAAGTAATGACTTTTCAAATAAGTTACATATTAGGTTGGCTGACAATTTGTTAGCTACGGTATCCTTACGAACCTCATAGCATTACAGCAGTATTTTAGCGGTCTGTTTGCTAGTTACCTAACGTTAGTTGGCTACTAATACATCGAACTTGCCAGGCAGTATATTAACTATCTGCTATCTAAATAACTAGCCAACGTTTATTGACTTGATTATTCACATCATTCTTAGCTAATTGGTATATATAAATCTACTCCGATTTCAGAGCATTCTCGCACAGAATAACTGACACCCGTTGAATATGGCCGGTGTCAGTAAACGTCTGCAAAAAAAGCTTAACTACATTGTTGCCATCAGCACAGTTACAGTCACCAACGCTCTGGATAACATGAAAACAGCCTAACCAGCTCTGCTAGGGCGAGTAATAAAGTTAGTGTTCTCTCATCTATGTCTGAAAGTAGCTAGCCAACGTTAGCCAATTAGCTTGGGGGCTTGACTGCCGTTGAATTCTCGGATCAACCCTACTCCTTGGCCAGAGCGTCCAGCGTGTACTCTGAACGATCTGAGAGCGAAAAAGCACTGAATTTACGAACGGACAATCTGACAACGCTCTGGATTTACGAATGCCCAGAGCGCACTCCGGCACTCCAGAAAAGGTAAGCACATAAATAAAATACTGTACCATATTACCTAGTCTCAACTGCAAATACACCAACCTAACATAAATACATAATTGGAAACCACCTAAATCCATTTAGACCTGCAGAAACCTGAAGACAAGTTAATTATCTGCAAAATAAAGCAACACACACACAAAACACACACCCAAGCCTCCTTCCTCTGACACTGAAATGTTACGGGTAAGATATTCACCATTGCCGAGAAGCAAGCAGCACTCAATAGATGACTGGATGTTTATTGGAATGGTTGTTATGGAGATGTCATGGAGGTCAGATCATGGGCCCACAGCTGTCAATACTCTAACCAGGAGCTCTGCTCTAGCTCTGCTGCTGAGAATGTCACCTTGAAATGGACCCAAGGAATGACGCACACATGCACACACACACAAACACAGGCAGATAAACACACGTCTCATCTTTTTTCTCTCACTTCTCTCACAGTGGGCCTCCTCAACATGACTGAGCGGGTTGTGTTTGAAATGCAGATCTAGGTCGGACAGAGGTTGTACGGATGTAGCTTCAGAATGATTGGTTCTGACCACCTCTTCCACCATTCCCTATAATCCCCAAATGATCTCGAGCCATTAGAGGTTTTGGGAGGGCAACAACATCCCAAAATCATTACAGCACTAATCACACAAGAGGGGCTGGGCATTCAGCGAACAGAATACTACTACTAGTACTGAAAACAGATGTTCTCTTTATGCTAAAGGTTTATCATCGTACTAAATCAAACAACACCCAATGTAGAATACAGAGCACAGGAAAATGGACAGACCATTGTCACATGCACACTCACGCAAACTCACACAAACTCACAGACACACCCAGACCTCTTGTTGAGCGCTTTCCGAGTAGAACGCTCACATTTTACCTCTCTTCCTGATGGGGCCTGGATGGCACTGCAATGGATACCTGCTGTTTTATGGGTTGGCAGGTGGCCGAGTGGTTAGAGTGTTGGGCCGATAACCGAAAGTTTGCAGGATCGAATCCCCGATCTGACAAGGTAAATCTATTGTTTTGCCCCTGAACAAAGCAGTTAAACTACTGTTCCTAGGCTGTCATTGTAAATAAGAATTTGTTCTTAACTGACTTGCCTGGAAAAATCAAGGTTAAATAAAAATTATGGGCTCCTGACCAATTCTACTATTTTGTGAGATTTTTTGCGCTGATCTTAACTTTTATTGCAAATAATGTTTCCGCCATCATTTCTTATGACCGAAAATAATGTTGCTTCTGGACTTCAGAACAGTGATCACTAACCTCAATTTGGATGATGATTTCTACCTCAACGAGTCGGTGGTGCAGGACATACTGCTCACGACGGACCTGGCCCTAATCCCAGAGGAAGTGGTCCGATGAAGTGGATGTTTCGCTAGCACAGACTGGAATATGTTCAGGGATTAATCTGATGGCATTGAAGATTTTACCACATCGGTCACCGGCTTCATTAATAAGTGCATTGATGATGACATCCCCACAGTGACTGTACGTACATATCCCAGACAGAAGCCATAGATTACAGGCAACATCCGCACTGAGCTAAAGGTTAGAGCTGCTGTTTTCAAGGAGCGAAACACTAATCCGGACGCTTATAAGAAATCCGCCTACGACCTCGGACGAGCCATCAAACAGACAAAGCATCAATACAGGACTAAAATCGAATCCTACTTCATCGGCTCTGACACCAGCTATTCTGGATGACCGTGTGATCACCCTCTCCGTAGCCGACTTGAATAAGACCTTTAAAGAGGTTAACAGACCGCAGGACCAGACGGATTACCAGGACGCGTACTCGCTCGGTATGCGCTGACCAGCTGGCAAGTGTCTTCACTGACATTTTCAACTTCTCCCTGACCCAGTCTGTAATCAAGCATACCGCCATAGTCCCTGTGCCCAAGAACAGTGCCTTAAGAAAGTATTCACACCCCTTGACTTTTTCTACATTTTGTTGTGATTTTAGCCTGAATAAAAAATGTATTACATTTAGATTGTGTGTCACTGGCCTACACACAATACCCCATAATGTCAAAGTGGAATTATGTTTTGTGACATTTCTACAAATTAATTAAAATGAAAAGCTGAAATGTCTTGAGTCAATAAAAATTGAACCCCTTGGTTGCAAGCCTAAATATTTTGTGGAGTAAAACTGTGCTTAACAAGTCACATAATAAGTTGCATGGACTAGTGTTTAACATTATTTTGAATGATTAACTAATCTCTGTACCCCACACGTTACAAATATCTGTAAGGTCCCTCAATCGAGCAGTGCATTTCAAACACAAATTCAACCACAATGACCAGGGAGGTTTTCCAATGCCTCGCAAAGAAGGGCACCTCCAGTATTGTTAGATTGGTAAAAATGTAAAGGACAGATAACCCCACCAGTGACACACACAGATTGCCCAGAAAACACCTTCAGGTTTGCTTAGCCGTATACAACTTAGCTCGTGCAGACTTCGCTAGTCAGACACAAAAAAGGAAGTCTTCAGAGGGAGTTGTTAATGGTGTGAGAGCAGTTCCTCAGGGAGGGTCCTGAGAGGACAGGGTCTTCCAGAAACACTGCTGAGATCTTTACGGTAAACTCAAACCATTAGATCTGATTCCTCAGATCAGGGTCCGATATGGCCGCCAACTGCTGACCTCGTTACCTCATCCCGACCTCACCATGACCTCAGTCACAGTGACCCAATATCCTCCTGATCCCACTCTCACTGACCAGAGTAGCAGGGCAGCACAGATTTGTAAAGCAGAATTTCACGTCCAGAGGTTTCAGTAGTGTAGATCAAGATTGCACACCTTGTACCAACCATAGATAGTTTCCCTCTCCTTCCCCAACAAAGGACAGATAACATAGCATCTAGATGTTACAGTATGCATTCTGATTGTGTATTGCTATTGTATCTGAGGAGAGGCTACAACATGCTCATCCTGATGTCTCAGGAAGGTATTACTCCGTCCACTGTGGTGAAAGTCAATAGGATAAAAAAGGTTAGCAGCTATTGAATCTGTATCTTATGCGCTCTGATTGAAGAAAAGTAATAGCTGAACGACAAGATTTTTCAAGTGCCTCTTTACCTTTTTAGATACTCTGAATTGGTAGACAAAACTATTGCAAGGACAAGGGCCAGTCCATTTTGAGAGATGCTCAAGCCTACCCTAAATCGAATAATTTAAGTCTAGGCATACTCATCATGAAAAAACCTACCCAACTACAGTATAAAGCATTTGGCGGATTGGATAAAATTACACACACACATACATACACACCACAATTCATACCAAGGCATATCTCTCCCAGGCATCTGAGCAATACACACAATCTAATTGGGCTATTAGGTCTGGCATTAGCTGGCGGTGGATACTGCAGCCATTACTGCCACAGCCTGAGCCAGTGGATGGGGAAGGGGATGTGGAGCGAGAGGACCGTCGCAGCAGCCACGGCACCATTAGCCAATTAAAACACAGCTTAGGCTGACTAACGAGCTGGATTAGTAATATGTGCATAAAATAATTGCTGGTCTCCTAACGTTCTTATTTTTCCGGCCCTTCCTACCCAGTCAAACATCTGATTACCTATACAGAGGCTTCTCCAGTGAGAAGGGCTGGAGCGTTTGTCAAAAACCGTTACAGTCTATTTACCACGCTGTGTCAAATGGTGCTGGCGGGGGAGAAATCCATAGCGCATGCATTAGGCCGCCATATTGTAAATTTATGTGGAGGGGGAGATGGGCCTGCTGTCAAGGGAAGGTTGGGCCTTCCGCGGGGTCTGTGCTCACTCCTTTGACAATTAGGAGGAGTTATGGCCAGTAGGAACAGAACTCTCTCTCAGTCCTTCATCGATTCTGTATCATTTTGCAGCGTGTATTTCACAGGATGATAAGAGTGATGGATACAACTCTGGCCGGCCTGGACAGGAACAGAACAAACTTAAAACTAAGAGAGAAGGGCAGAGAGAGGGGAGGTAGCCTAGTGGTTAAGAGTGCTGACTAGGTGAAAAATCGGTCAATGTGCACTTGAGCAAGGCACTTAGTCCTAGTTGCTCTGGATAACAGTGTTTGCCAAATAACAAAAAAATGTAAACAAAATAAATTGTGGGAATTGGAGAAAAGAGAGAGGTGGATCAGCGGCATTTACATAGACAAAGAAAGTGGGAGAGCGAGGAACCAAGTGTGACTCACAACAGAGCTGTTTTGGTGGGGCGGAGCTGGATGGGGGTGTTCTCACCTCTGTATGCCTTATAAGACCCATTGTTACCAGTTGCCTTTCATTGGTGGATCGATACACTCACTAAGTGCTGTCTGACAAAAGGCATATTCCACATTTAAATTCACTTCAGACAAAGCTGGCTGAAACTCTATCCTCTCATTACACCATTTCCCTTTGAGCAGCAGGCCAAGTGCCATTTCTAACAGCCAGAGGAGAGCATCGAACAGCCCCCCCGCGATATGCAGCTATTCAGGGAAGTCAGGAACAAGTACACACAGTCAGTTAGAAAAGCAAAGGCCAGCTTTTTCAAACAGAAATTTGCTTCCTGTAGTACTAACTCCAAAAAGTTCTGGGACACTGTTAAATCCATGGAGAATAAGAGCACCTCCTCCCAGTTGCCCACTGCATTGAGGCTCGGAAACACTGTTACCAACGATAAATCCACGATTATCGAAAATTTCAATAAGCATTTTGCTACGGCTGGCCATGCTTTCCACCTGGCTACCCCTACCCCGGCCAACAGCTCTGCACCCTCGGCAGCTACTTGCCCAAGCCCCCCCCGCTTCTCCTTCACCCAAATCCAGACGGCTGATGTTCTGAAAGAGCTGCTAAGTCTGGACCCCTACAAATCTGCTGGGCTAGATAATCTGGACCCTCTCTTTCTGAAATTATCAGCCAAAATTGTTGCAACACCTATCACTAGCCTGTTCAACCTCTCTTTCGTATCGTCTGAGATCCCTAGAGATTGGAAGGCTGCCGCGGTCATCCCCCTCTTCAAAGGAGGAGACACTCTAGACCCAAACTGTTATAGACCAATATCCATCCTGCCCTGCCTTTCTAAAGTTTTCGAAAGCCAAGTTAACAAACAGATAACTGACCACTTCGAATCCCACCGTACCTTCTCTGCTATGCAATCTGGTTTCCGAGCTGGTCATGGGTGCACCTCAGCTACGCTCAAGGTACTGAACGACATCATTACCGCCATCGATAAAAGACAGTACTGTGCAGCCGTTTTCATCGACCTGGCCAAGGCTTTCGACTCTGTCAATCACCGCATTCTTATTGACAGACTCAATAGCCTTGGTTTCTCAAGTGACTGCCTTGCCTGGTTCTCTAACTACTTTGCAGACAGAGTTCAGTGTGTCAAATCGGAGGGCCTATTGTCCGATCCTCTGGCAGTCTCTATGGGGGTGCCACAGGGTTCAATTCTTGGGCCAACCCTTTTCTCTATATACATCAACGATGTCGCTCTCGCTGCTGGTGACTCTCTGATCCATCTCTATGCAGATGACACCATTCTGTATACATCTGGCCCCTCTTTGGATACTGTGTTTACTAACCTTCAATCAAGCTTCAATGCCATACAACACTCCTTCCGTGGCCTCCAACTGCTCTTAAACGCTAGTAAAACTAAGTGCATGCTTTTCTATCGTACGCTGCCAGCACCCGCCCACCGGACTATCATCACTACTCTCGACGGATCCGAATTAGAATACGTGGACACCTACAAATACCTAGGCATCTGGTTAGACTATAAACTCAACTTTCAGACTCACATCAACCATCTCCAATCCAAAATTAAATCCAGAATTGGCTTCCTATTTCGCAACAGAGCCTCCTTCACTCATGCTGCCAAACATGCCCTTGTAAAACTGACTATCCTACCGATCCTTGATTTTGGCGATGTCATTTACAAACTAGCCTCCAACACTCTACTTAGCAAATTGGATGTAGTCTATCACAGTGCCATCCGTTTTGTCACCAAAGCCCCATACACTACCCACCACTGCGACCTGTATGCTCTCGTTGGCTGGCCTTCATTATATATTCGTCGCCAAACCCACTGGCTCCAGGTCATCTACAAGTCTTTGTTAGGTAAATCCCCGCCCTATCTCAGCTCACTGGTCACTATAGCAACACCCACCCGTAGCATGCGCTCCAGCAGGTTTATCTCTCTGGTCACCCCCAAAGCCAACACCTCCTTTGGCCGCCATTCCTTCCAGTTCGCTGCTGCCAATGACTGGAACGAATTGCAAAAATCATTGAAGCTAGAGGTTCCTATCTCCCTCAATAACTTTAAGCATCAGTTGTCAAAGCTGCTTATCGATCACTGCACCTGTATATAGCCCTTCTGTATATAGCCCACACTACTACCTCATCCCTATATTTATTTTTGTTTATTTCACTAATCTTGCACTCCAGTATCTCTATTTGCACATCAAAATTTGCACATCCTTCATTCCTGTGTTAATGATGATAATTCTGTAATTTATTTTACCACTATAGTCTATTTATTGTCCTACCTCCTAACCTTACTGCATTTTTGCACTACATTTTGCACTCTGTATATAGATTTTCTATTGTGTTTTTTTTTTTTTTGACTGTTTGTTTAATGTGTAACTCTGTTGTTTTTGTCGCACTGCTTTGCTTTGTCTTGGCCAGGTCGCAGTTGCAAATGAGAACTTGTTCTCAACTGACCTACCTGGTTAAATAAAGGTGAAATAAAATAAAATAAAAGGAGGGGAAAGTCAGCTCTCATCCGGATACAGGGTCAGCTAGGTCTGCAACTCTCACATAACCATTGGGAGAAACACATTGACCAAAATATAAACACATCAACAGTGCTTCAATTATAGCTACACATCTGGTTGAGAAAACTGCTGTGTAATACTGCAACTGAAGACATCATTGTCAAACATGTCTCAATTACATTACATTGTTTAATTTTTTTAATTGCACCATACAAAACTCAACCCCCTCATTTGAACCACACTCAAACCATTCCAGTGAGTTTTCAACGTAGCAGGGAGTTTGTCTTGCAAATCTAACCACAAGGGCAATTAATGTGCAATGAAGAGGTGAACAAATAGACCCTGATGGGGCAAATCAGTGTGGGAGAGCCACAGAAACCCTTTCAGAGAGAAGTCTGACTTCACAACAAAGGTGATGCAACCACAGCCTGCACATCTTGGCCATCATTTAACATCAGTCCAACAGACATAGGAAGCAAGAAAGACATCAGGCATCAAAAGCTCTGACAGACTCACATATATTACTCTAGACATGTTTTCAAGAAGTGTCTTTTATTTTGCCAGCCCTGAGCTACGTTTCCTTACAGGTGTCCTCCTCCTCTTCTCCTCCCTTCTCTCCTCATTCCCCCTCTCAGTCTCCACCGTCTCTCCCTCACCACTTCTAAAGTCAGAGAGCCTTTGATGTTATTTTGGGATCAATACATGGGTGCTGGTGAGCCACTATCATGGTACAGGAGGGAACCATGAACTAGATTTAAGAAATGCTTTCATAAAACAGAAGCACAGTCTGTCACGTTGCCAAATCCACGCTTCTTAAAGGCCAGCTCAAACTGTTCAGTCTCTCCTTCTACAAATATGGCCACGAATAGACCAGAGATTAAAGAGTATGCAGACAGGATGAGCATGTTGTGTACGTAACATATGTGTAGCTTACACATTCACCTACTATATGGATGCACATAGCACCCACAGATAGTACATAGTACTTAACTGTGCTGGCTATTGTGGACACATACAAACTACACATTCACATTTTATCACATGCATGTCGTGGCCAAAAGTTTTGAGAATGACACAAGTATTGGTCTCCACAAAGTTTGCTGCTTCAGTGTTCTTAGATCTTTATGTCATTAGTTACTATGGTACACTGAAGTATGATTACAAGTATTCCATAAGTGTCAAAGGCTTTCATTGACAATGACATTCAGTTTATGCAAAGAGTCAATATTTGCAGTATTGACCCTTCTTTTTCAAGACCTCTGCAATCCGCCCTGGCATGCTGTAAATTAACTTCAGGGCCACATTCTGACTGATGGCAGGCCATTCTTGCATAATCAATGCTTGGACTTTGTCAGAAGTAGTGGGTTTTTGTTTGTCCACCCGCCTCTTGAGGATCGACCACAAGTTCTCAATGGGATTAAGGTCTGGGGAGTTTCCTGGCCATGGACCCAAAATGTCGATGTTTTGTTCCCCAAGCCACTTAGTTATCACTTTTGCATTATGGCAAGGTGCTCCACCATGCAGGAAAAGGCATTGGTCATCACCAAACTGTTCTTGGATGGTGGAGGATGTGTTGGTACCATTCTTTATTCATGGCTGTGTTCTTAGGCAAAATTGTGAGTGAGCCCACTCCCTTGGCTGAGAAGCAACCCCACACATGAATGGTCTGAGGATGCTTTACTGTTGGCATGACACAGGACTGATGGTAGCGCTCACCTTGTCTTCTCCGGACAAGGTGTATTCCGGATGGCCCAAACAATCGGAAAGGGGATTCATCAGAGAAAATGACTCTACCCCAGTCCTCAGCAGTCCAATCCCTGTACCTTTTGCAGAATATGAGTCTGTCCCTGATGTTTTTCCTGGAGAGAAGTGGCTTCTTTGCTGCCCTTCTTGACACCAGGCCATCCTCCAAAAGTCTTTGCCTCACTGTGCGTGCAGATGCACTCACACCTGCCTGCTGCCATTCCTGAGAAAGCTCTGCACTGGTGGTGCCCCGATCCCACAGCTGAATCAACTTTAGGAGACTGTCCTGGCGCTTGCTGGACTTTCTTGGGCGCCCTAACGCCTTCTTCACAACAATTGAACCTCTCTCCTTGAAGTTCTTGATGATCCGATAAATGGTTGATTTAGGTGCAATCTTACCAGCAGCAATATCCTTGCCTGTGAAGCCCTTTTTGTGCAAAGCAATAATGAACGCCCGTGTTTCCTTGCAGGTAACCATAGTTGACAGAGGAAGAACAATGATTTCAAGCACCACCCTCCTTTTAAAGCTTCCAGTCTGTTATTCTGACTCAATCAGCATGACAGAGTGATCTCCAGCCTTGTCCTCGTCAACACTCCTACCTGTGTTAACAAGACAATCACTGATATGATGGCAGCTGGTCCTTTTGTAGCAGGGCTGAAATGCAGTGGAAATGTTTTTGGGGGATTAAGTTCATTTTCATGGCAAAGAGGGACTTTGCAATTAATTGCAATTCATCTGCTCACTCTTCATGACATTCTGGAATATATGCAAATTGCCAGCAGCAAACTTTGTGGAGACCAATACTTGTGTCATTCTCAAAACTTTTGGCCACGACTGTACACATAATATGCACAACTCCATCTGCATTAATATTAGTGTCAACCCATTTGAGTTGCTCACCACCCCATGAATAGCCATTACAAATCCATTGGACTGCGTCATTATCAGTCCCACGGCCCCCCAAATCCCATTTTACCCCCTCAGCAAACTCCATCCCCATCACAGGTACCATACATAACCATCCATGCAATCCCCAAGTGTTACATTTCCCTATTACCACCTACTGAGGATAAGAAAAACTTGCAAATGCATACCCACACATACCATGGGCCTTATCATGCAAAGAGTGAACATTTCTCTTTCTTTCTTTATCCATGGGGATGTAGAGACAGAGAGAGACAGAGACAGAGACAGAGACAGAGACAGAGAGAGACAGAGAGAGAGAGAGAGAGAGAGAGAGGCAGCCGAGACATAAAGGAAAAGTGATGGAAGAGATATAATATAATATGGGGAGAGTGGATAATATAAATGAACTGTAACAGAGCTTGATTTACCCATGGGAACGGAGAGACATTAGATTTCTCCAGGCATGAAGAACGGCAGTTATTATACAGAGCCTGTCAATCTAGCAGGGCAGAGTGCAGTCTGCAGCTACTCCTATATTCTGTACTGTTTCCCTTGTTACCCGTTTTAACACATACATGACACACGACGAACACATACTGTATACATACACACACGCGCGCCATCCAACTACCGACCAATCACTACCACATTTACATACACCCATTTAATACACAATCTCATCACTCTCTTTGGGCCCATAAATCCTCTTTAGGATTGTCGAGCATCTACCTGCCGAGAGAGCCGAACTTAGCACCTCTGAATAAAATGTCGGCAGTCAATATCTTTTGTTTTCAGACAGCCTTGTTAAAATACTCCAAACCAGAAGGTGGCAGTAGCTTAGTTTTCTTAAGCTTTGTTTGGTATAACCCTTTGTGTGATTTGCTACCTAGCAACGATAGTGTTGTAGAAAGTAATGATGGGAAGTTCGGCTCTTTTTACTGATTAGAATCTTTCGACTCATTTCGTTCATTTGAGTCAGTAATGCTCAGAGCATGCAGGACCCCCTACCGGCAAACAAATTATTGCACCATGCAATTAATTATCAGTTCTAAAGATGTATTTTTCTTCTCTAAGCTGCCTGTAACATGTTCTATTTTCGTGTGTGCATATACGACACACAGTTGTTGGTGGGAGCACGTCTGGAGCCGCTGAGCCTGACCAACATGAAAGAATACTACAGTTTATTATAGATTAATACACTACTGTTGAATATTATAGTACACACTGTAGTATCCCTCGATCATGTGTACAATCATGTGTACGACTTACTATGCCCGCAAATACAGGAAATAATAATAATAATAATACCGTATTTAATTTGCATATACCTTGCCCATTGCCATCCCTCACGTCGCAATTTGTGCCACCCATAAGTGAGAAACCTACATGCAAAGTATAGACCATATAGTGTGTTCCTTACATGTTATAGAAAAGACCCCAGTTCAAAATGTGCTCTTTTAGTATTTGTCCAGTAGGTCTCCCCCCACTTCTAATGTCAAAGTTAATAAAACAAACACACTATAGTAAATACTACAGTATACTACAGTCTGCAAAAACACTACAGTAAATACTACAGTATTAGGGTTGGGCGGTATCTAGATTTTCATACCGTCATCCCATTTCTGTACCATACAGGGGTATACGGTATTACTGGAAGTGCACACAAGGAGCGCTATAAAAAACAACAGATTTAGGCAACAGGGATCTTAATCCAGGAGGGGCTTGAATGTCTCTGCTTTAACCAAGAAGCTTGATCTTGACATCTAGACAATTTTCTAGCAAGTTATCAAACCAAATGCATAGCTGGAGCCCTGAGCTGGATATAATTTATTTGACACATCTTAAGATTTCTTATAGTTATACCTAACTTATAGTTATAAGCAGTGGCGTAGCACTCACCCCCGCGTGCCCCGACCCCCCCACACTAAATGGTATTGAAAATCATATTCATATTTCGAAATACCCCGGTATACTGTATAAACGGTATATCGCCCAAGCCTATAAGGTATACTACAGTCTGCCAAAACACTACAGTAATTATTGTAGCATATAGTACAGTCTGCAAAAACACTACAATAATTACTATAGTATATACTACAGTTTT